>JBBPSY010000523.1:0-12098 GCA_038093855.1 Rugiboletus extremiorientalis
CCAAGGATTAATCCCAGGCTACACCACTATCACTCAATAGGAAGGGAAAGTGAACAAAGTTGGGGAATTCAATGGAGAACTTGACTGGAGTTCTTGATTGGTCTGGTATTGCATATATACTACTCTACTGTTTGTACATGACAAATAACAGAGATTAAATACATGAGGTATGACAGTAATTAAATATGTGAGGCGAACACATGTAGAATGGAAGCATAGCAGAGATTAAGAGAATGGAAGAGAAGCATATGTGATACATGTGTGAGGTGGAAGTTAAATAGAAGTGTGATGAAACATGGAGGCGAATTACAGACAGCGATCTCGCATAATAATGTAAACATAACCAAACATCTGGCATATTGGTACGGTTGGAGTTTAAAGCGGAGTTCCATAAAAAGGTAAACATGTACAAACAAAATGAAAAAGAGACAGAGTATGTAGAACTCCTGTACAATGCCCTAAGGTTAGGGTCCGAGCATACTGTATACTACCACTCAAGCATAGTGTGGAGTGAGGACTTGTGCATAGAATAAAGTTATGCATAGGCACACACGATGAATCGTAACACTACTAGTGTCCACTCCTTCCCTCTGAGAGGCTGAGGCTCTCTAGAGTCCTCCTAGTTTAGTTCCTTGTCTTGGTAAGAGTATACCTTCATCATTAAGGGACCTTGTGTCTGCCTGACATCGATAGTTACTATGCTCAGACTCCCAGAGTTGCCTTGCATTGTAACAGTCACCATTTGATCCAACTACAGGCCACAGGCTCAAGGAAGGTTGGTTGCTGGAGGACTACACCATCCAACCACCCATGAGTCCCTCAAGGAGGATCAGGGTGAGGCCCAACCTCACTCCAGTTGTTACATTCTTCTCAATTCCATTCCTCCCCCTTTAGTAATCACAACACAACACTGTACACCCCACTGTGTGTCACCCTCCCCACCATGGCTGCAATCCAAGATATGCAGCTCCTGCAGGGACTTCAGGCTCCTCCTCCACTGCATGGAACCTGGCTGCAGCAACTTGTTGTGCCACTGAAAGTCAAACAACCTCCTGTGTGTCAAGGACTTCAATGCCAGCATGCCATTTGTTTGCCTTCCCTGCAGCATGAAGTGTGATTGTACTGTCATGGTGAGCCTTTCTCAATTTCCAACCATGTTGCAGTGTCTAATCAGTGGTGCCACAGTACAAATACAGTTCCAATGCTGTGTATATCCATGGTATGCAATCACTGCAGCCCTTCATTCTTGAAGGGCTGTTCCTCCAACCTTCCAAGGATTCCTATCCATTTGGACTCATGGCCACCCACATGAGCTTGATCTTCATCAACCACCCCAACTGGGTAAGTTGTTATTTCATCTCTCTCCAGTGCTGCCTGAATGCCTCCTCCAGTTCTCATCCACCACCACCACCATTTTCATCAAGCTGTCTACCTACCATGACATATCCAACCATATACTAACCTTCCTCGACTGCTTTCCTCCCACTGAGCTGCTGATGCTGCTTGACATCTACCATGAGTCTTCAGTGAGCAAGGCCACACTTGCCCATTTGTGTGAAGGGGGTTTGGAAGTAGAGGATGCAGACACTGTAAGTTGCTTCCCTGCTCTTGTTCAAGTCACATTCACTGTCTTCTTGACAGATCCTGTTGCACCACACTGGCCCTGTGGTCTGGGAGCAATTGGCAGCAATGACTGGCATCAAAGGGCTCATCATCTGGATGAATGAAGCACACTCTGGCAGCAGAGGAAGCTCTCTTGAAGGCCTCCACTGTCTGATTGAAAGGTAAGTCCACTGATGCTGCTCAGAATTGCAGATGAGCTGCCTTGCTCATCCTACCTTTCAGTAAACACTTTGACTTCATGCTGGCATTCCAGCAGCCATCCACCAAGCTCATGGTCATCATGCCCTTTGTCCTGCTGGTGGTCAAAGAGGTCTACATGTACCACAAGCTCATTGAGCATGTCATTCATGACCAGCTGCCCAGAGTGCAAAATCTCCTTGCTCAAACACCCCTCATATTCCTTTTCTGTGTCCCTGGGGCTGACTCAATCAGCTACTGCTATCTCCTCTCCTCTCCCAAGGATGGAATGTGGAGTTTTGACCACTTCTGTGGCAACCTATCCTGTAGGAGTGGGCCAGAGGATATCAAGACAAATGCCCTGACATGTCAGAAAGACCACAGTATTGCAAAATTCACATGCAGATGGTGCAGATGGAGATCAGGATGGCTTCTCCAACCCAGTTTTTTGCGACCTATCAAAGGCACAAAACTCTTGTTCTGTCACAACCTCCTGCTTCCTGAAGACCACAGGAGGTACAGCTTGACTGTCCAACCCTCAACTTCCATATGCCAGTTGAGCTGAGGTGGGCTCTGGTGTTGCAATTCATTGTGCACTGTCACACATAACTTTATTTCTATGCACAAGTCCTCACTCTACACTATGCTTGAGTGGTAGTATACACTCGGACCCTAACCCTAGGACATTGTACAGGAGTTCTACATACTCTGTTTCTTTTTTGTTTTGTTTGTACATATTTATCTTTTTATGGAACTCTGATCCAAACTCCGACTGTACTGATATGCTGGTTGTTTGGTTATGTTTACATTATTATGTGAGATCGCCATCTGTGATTTGCTTCCATGTTTCATCATGCTTCTTTTAATTTCCATCTCACACATGTATCACATATGCTTCTCTTTCATTTCTTTAATCTCCGCTATGCTTCCATTCTACATGTGTTCACCTCATGTATTTAATCACTGTCATACTTCATGTATTTAATCTCTGTTGTTTGTCCCATATAAACAGTAGAGTAGTATATATGCAATGCCAGCCCAATGAGAACTCCAGTCATGTTCTCTGTTGGATTCCCCAACATTGTTCACTTGTCCCCATTTCTAAGTTTGAGTGGTGTAACCTGGGATTTATCCTTGGGTTGCAACAAGTAGTTGCAGGTAAGATTGCATAGAACTAGCTGGGGAGCTAAGTTCTATGGAGCCTGGTTTATATACTACAAGTACTATAGTATAACTAAGCTGGATGAGCCAGTAAGGAGGCAAAGTCCAGGATTAACCCTTATAGACAATGATGCCTGATATGGATGGGACAACTAATGTGGAAGAGGGTTACCATATTAAGGAGAGAGGATGAAAGAGATGGAAGGGAAAAGGGTCCACAAGATTGTTACGGAACAGTGTCATGGAGAGAGAAAGAGTCTAGTATTGCAAGGAGGCAATGGCACGGAAAGGGAAAGGATCTGCTATTGCAAAGGGGCAATGAGACAGATAGGGAATGAGGTGCTGTTGCAGAAGCAATAGTGCCAAAGAGAAAAGGATCCACTATTGCAAAGAAGCAATATGATGGATAAGGCAAGAGGCAGTGCTGTGAAAGCAGTAATGCATGCCAAGTGGAACACAAAGGGTGATATTGGCTGAGTATGAGGAGTGGGAGTGAGGAGGAAGGTGATGGTGATGGCATACTCACATAGGCATGATACTGGGGACTTGACTACCTTGTGGAAGGGCAAGGGAGACAAGCAGTGGCAATGTGTGGGAGCATCCAATGGTAAGTGTATAGGGGTTAGGAGTGAGGTGCTGGATAAGCATTAGACACTAGGTAGCTTGTTAGGCTACAAGATGTGTAGTATAACATAGACTTGGAAGCCAGGCAATGGCTGACTAGATCCAGAGGAGGGAGGGGTGAGGGGTGAGTAGGAGCAAGAGTAGGAGTGAGCAATAATGAGCTTTACTAGCAATTAGGAGAAAAAGGAGTATAGAGCCCATTATTGTAACAGCAACAGGCTGTTTGAAGCTGTCACTTGTATGTGTTGTGCAGGAAAGATATATTGCAGGGCCTTGCTGAGGGTTCAATTTATGTCTGCTGCAGCACAGAGGTTGTG
The DNA here is from genome assembly GCA_038093855.1 of Rugiboletus extremiorientalis. Taxonomy (NCBI): domain Eukaryota; kingdom Fungi; phylum Basidiomycota; class Agaricomycetes; order Boletales; family Boletaceae; genus Rugiboletus; species Rugiboletus extremiorientalis. The sequence continues at coordinate 3,903 of JBBPSY010000523.1, forward strand.
GTTGGAAGTCTTCACTGATTTTGTGTTTTCATGGTGTTCTTCAGTGTATGCTTTCACCATCATATTTGTCTGTGTCTGCATCAGCATGATCATCTCCATCTTCACTTTTCTTGTTGCTTCTCAGTCTACTCTCCCCCCTCTCCTTGCTTTTACCTGGGGATGTGTCTTTGCCCTCACCTCCATTCCTGCTGCTAGCTTTGCCCCCACCTGCACCCTCACCCTCATCTGCATCCTCATCCTCACCTTCCTCATCTGCTCTGTGCTCATGTGAGGACTTGTGATTATACCCACTCTGCTGTTCAATCTGACCCTCCTCTCCCCTCCTTTGCTCTAACAAGTGTGTATGGAGTGAACACTACCCATCCTGTCTCTGATCAGAATCTCATCTCTGTTACGACATACATGGTACTTCAGTGGCAAGTCAAAGAAGTAGCTGTCATCGAGACTTCAATGGACAATGCAGATGCGGAAGCCTGCGGTCCTCAGTCTAGAACTATAGCTAGCAGGTCTTGGGGCAACCTTTAGACCACAGAGATAAAGCGAAGTCTTGAGGGAGGACAAAAGACTTAGACTCTCTGATTGCCAGTAAGTATGCGTGGATTGTGTAGAACTAGCTGGGGATTCCAGCAGTTCCACCAGGATTTATATACGGTACAGGAGTGGCTGTACTACTGGCAAGTAAGTACTTGAAAAGGAAGAGTCTGACGTATCCTTAAAGAATATGCCAGAAGTGGAAGGGTTTCAGTTCCACAAACCAGGTGGTTGACTGAGAAGGATAAAAGGAGCATGCTAAGAAAGGTTATCATGCTGGAAGAAGTAACTGTGCAGTAGCAATGAGGCTACTGCCGCAAAAGGATGTAAAGGGTCCATGACAGCGGAGGTTGTTATGGAATAGGAAAGGGATGACACTACAATGGGCAGTGGCATGAAAGGGAAACATAGGTAAGCGGAGACAAACAAAGGAAAACCTCACTGGTACTGAGGTAAGCGCCAAGTATGTTAGCTAAGCCCATATCTAATGGGATAAGCTTGGTTAAGTATTGTACCAGTGGGCGAGGAAAGAAGAAAAAGGGGAGGGGGATTGTGATACCGTAACAATCTCCATCTTCAGCATGCAAGCTTAGACTTTCCCAATCCATGGTAATAGTGCAGATTAGATATGAGGCAGCTGAAACTAGCATCAGTGTGAACAGAACCCTTTGGACTCTCATGTGCTTGATTCACCACAGTTCACAGTCACAGTTTGTAAAACAGTGGACAATGGTGAGCTTTGCTTTGTGTAACCAAGAAAGGAAATTTGTGATGGCTCACCAGCCAAAAAAGGTAATATTAATTGATGCAAAGTGCACTCCCCACACCTTGATGAACTGGCATAGAATTGAGTGTGAATGTCACCCAGATGTTCAAAGCAATATTTGTAGCTTTTTTTCATTTGAAGAACACATATTTAACAGTATGGGGGGAAGTCACAACAGTGTCAATTAATGTATCATAGTAAAAGAGATCACAGTCTGCTTCTGTGGTGACATCAGGAGAGAGGCACCTCATTACACAGGCAGTTTCTGCATGGCAAGAATGAGGGTCACCAATGAAGTCTTATCTGCATGCAAGACAGCTCTGTCAGAATGGAACACTGACTTAGCCTGCATGGTTCTTGACCATGGGTTGGGTAGGGCAGAGTGAAGGGTGCCCCCACCCACCATGCCAAGAGACTTCTGGTCATGATTGAGGTACTCAATGCTCTCTTACACCCTCTAGATGGCCTGTCCAATTCCACAGACACCTTGGTCACAACCATTGCCTGTGGGGTCTCTTGGTCCTGCTGTGTCCTTGGTGGGCTCATGTCACAGGCATCAGCTGCCCTTTGTCCTGCCAAACATGCCACCTACACTGCCCATGCTGTTCACCACTTGCTATGGGCACTCTATGGTAGCATCACATAGCAAACAGGATTGATCATAGGAACCAGCTACTCCTTGGGCATATTGCATGTGCTCTCATCACTTGTCACCACCAGTGTGTGAGACAGGAGCAGCCTTCCTTCTCTCAGCCAAACCTGGTCATGCTGGCACCACTGGGGGAAAACAAGACTCTATCTGCACCTGTTGTGGGTGTGGGCCACTATTCCTTGTTCTTTGAAGCAGCATCCTTGGGCTCTTGCAGGCAGGTGACACCTGTGGCCATATGCACATATTTTCTGTCCTGGAGGAACCCACATGGATGGAAACATCATGTGATGCAGTACATGCTGGACAGCCAGACAAAGACATCAAAAAATCAGCAATTTTACGTGGTAACAGGAGACTGCAGTGTTGTTTGTATTGAAGGTGACTGGAGTGGGTGTCCCATGCAGAATTGGAGTGCAGACCCTCCTGAATGTCTGTGAAAGGGTGCCACCCCAGCTCTAGCACATATCTTTACTTTGTGTGCTTGGCAGTAGGCCAGGCACCTCTGACATTTGATCAAGAGGCAAGCTTGCAGGTGTTATTCAAGTGCTCTATTGAGCTACTTGAGTTTTCTCCTAGCCTTCTGAGGTGCAGAGGTGTCTGCCAGCCAAGGAGAGATTTGAACCCTGATACAAGCTGAGTCTCTCATACTTACTAAGTATGCTACTTGCTTGCCACATGGCCACAAGCCACCCATGCCATGTGCTGGGTGGATGTTACGACGCACACGGTATCTCAGTGGCACACCAAAGAGATAGCTGTCGTCGGGACGTCACTGGACAACAAGGATACGGAAGCCCTTGGTCCTAGGTCCAGAACTCAACAAGCAGGCCTTAGGGCGGCCTTTAGACCACAGAGGAGTAAGCGAAGCCTTGAGGTTGGCGAAGGCGAAGCGAGCTCTCTGGATGCCAGTAGATACGCATGGATTGCGTAGAACTAGCTGGGGTTTCCAGCCAGCTCTCCCAGGGTTTATATAGGGTACAAGTACGCGCACGGACCAGGCAGTGTAAGTACTTGAAAAGGAAAGGATCCAGTGTATCCTAAAGGGATACGCTGGGAAAGGAAAGGGAGCACTTCCTCAATGGTGAGGTTGAGTGCGAACTGACAAAAGGGGCATGCAAGCATGCCAGACGAAAGGGGCGCACAGCAGCAATGAGGCTGGCATGTGCTAGAGACATAAATGGAAGTCCGAGGTTCCCGTGGAGCCATGGGGCCGAGGGGAACCCAGGAAGGACAAAGGGCGACACTGCATGGTACTGAGGTAGGCGATAAGTAGATGGCTAACCCTATGGTTAGGGGTTCGCCTGGGGTAATCGTAGTGTAAGTATGGTTAGACGTTGTACCAGTGAGTAAGGAAAGAGGAAAAAGGGGAGGGGGACCGCTCTACCGTAACATTACCCTCTCCTAGGGTGGACGACCCCTGTAGTCCACTAGTCTCTATCGGGTCCGGACAGGTCTCCCTCGTTGATCTCGTAATCGTCACCTCCCCAGGATAGATCGTCGGAGGAGGAGGGTGAGATGGCGGAAGAGTGTCGCGGGTCATGGAGGAAGGATAAGTGGGGTGGAATGGGGACCATGTCGTTGGGGTCGTCGCTATCTCCAAGGGGGCAGTTGCGACGCACGTGTCCTGGTTCATGACATCTAAAACAGCGGCGATTTCTTCGTCGCTCCACGGGGGTGACATGGACTCCGGGAGGGGAAGAAGGGGCTGTGGTGTCGGGGAGAGAACCGGGATGGGAGCTGGGCGAGGCATGTCTCTCATGAAGTTGGCGGAGAGAAGTGATGACGCCGACGCGGCGGAGAGTGCGGGGAGAGGAGGTTGGGGTAATGGAGGGGCGTTGTTCGGGTCGTGCGAAGCGGACAGGGCGAACCGGTCCAGACGAGGGTCGCACTGGGCGGTCGGGATAAGGCGGCAGTGGGGATGGCGTAGCAACCCGGAGGGCGTCAAAGTCCCGTGCCAGGTCGTCGATGATCCCCGTGATGAAGGAATCGAATCGCTCCCTCGTGGTCGGCCTCTCATTGTTGTCCTCACCGAACTCGACCGTCGCCCCAGTGGAGGAGGCGGGAGATACGGCTCGAGAGACGTCAGGAGTGAGGACCCTCTCGACGGTGTCGGTGATGGAGGGGAAGGGGGTAGCCTGTTGAGTCGGGGTTTCGTCTTCTTGGGTCTCGGCGGGGGTTGTGCTGACCCGGTCCCAGAAGGTGATGGGGGGTGGTACGGGACGAGGAGAAGGGGTGGTCTGTCTCTCGTCGACTCCTGCGGCATTCCCTCCCTGATAGACTCGGGGATGAGGAAAGACGACGGTGGGGGAGAGGTAGTGGTAACGTTCGGTGGGGGTGGCGGCCAAGAGTATGGGGCGGGTGATAAAGGCCATATCAGCCGCTGGGATGTTGTTGACGAGGGTGGCGAATCCCGCCGAGTAGAGGAGGTCCAGAACTCCGTTTCGGATTGAAAGTAATACCTCTGCGAGGCCTGAGTCTCTGGGGCCGGTCCCATATCTAGCGTCGTTGTTTGAGAAAAGACTTCCGAGGAGGACGACTCGTCGGAAGAGCTCAACGAGCTGGAAGAGGACGACGCTGGTGGTGAGCGCCCAGTGGTGGCGTACATGGCGGTCGAGGGAACGGGTCTGGATGGCGACGGCGAAGACGACTCGTCGGAGGTGGGGACTAAGGTGGTGGACTCTGACTGGGGGCTCGACGGGTACGTCAGGGTTGGGGAGCTCATCAGTCATGGATTTAGAACGATGGGGTATGGATGGGACAGTACTGGTCACGACAGAAACACCAATGGGTAGTACGGTGAGCGATGGCGCGGTTGACCTCGTTGAGCAGCTTGCTCCGGGTGATGGGGACAACGGGACGGGTAGTGTCGATGTCTTTTACAGTGATGAAGGTCCGGCGAAGGTAGGCGAGGGTGTAGGTGTTGGTTCCGAGCGCTGCTGCTATCTGGTGGTAGTAGGAGGGTTGGGACATGGCGGAGTCCTAAAGGCCCTTCAGGTCTTTATACTCCTGCAGGATTTCCTTGGCGTTGGCGAAGTTTTGTTCAGATTCCCAAGTTGCCTCGGAGATTGGGTACCCTTTCCAGGCAGCTAGATAGCGCCGTGTCTTACCGCTCCCTTTATGGCTGATGATATGGCTCAATTCGTAGTCTTCTTCCGAACGTGCCAGATCCGGTGGTGGACGGGAGAAGTTGGGGCCGTGTTCATCGGTTTCGACGAAAGGGGATAGAAGGGAAGCGTGGAAGACCGGATGTATTCGCCACGAATGGGGAAGTTCTAGTTCGTAAGCGAGGGCGGAGATGACCTTCGTGATGGTAAAAGGACCGTGTCTTTTCGGGGAAAGCTTCCGGTTGGACGATAAGGGAAGGTTCGTTGCTTCCAGCCAAACACGGTCGCCTTTCTTCCAGGGTTCGAATTTCCGATGTGATCGGGATGTCATAATTCATTGGGAGTTTTCCAGCACGGCTTTCGCTTCGTCTCGAGCGGAACTAAGGAGGGAGAGGCGGTCAGCCAATGCTGGTACGAACGTGGGTCCGATCTTCGGATAAGAGCGGGGTTGATAGCCCATGAGGAGGAAGAAAGGGGATTGTTTGGTTGCGGAGTGAGTCATGGCATTGTGATGGAATTCGGCCATGGGAAGGACGTCGACCCAACCGGAGGGATTTTCCTGACAGAATAACCATAGAAAGGTTTCCAACTCCTGGTTTACGCGTTCAGTCTCTCCATCGGTCTGAGGATGGTATGCAGTGGAGAGAGCGACGTCGTAGTGTAGGAGCTTGGAGAGTTCCAGTGCGAAAGTGGAGGCGAACTGTGGTCCACGATCGGAGATTACGCGATCATGTAGCCCGAACCTAGGGAATACATGAGTGAAAAATAACTTGGCGACCCCTTCGGCAGAGATGTTTTTAGAACATGGCATGAGAATCACCCCCCGGGTAAGGCCGTGGTCCACCACGACCAGCACTGAGTCCAGGCCCGCCGCCGTCGGGGGAAGGCCGGAGATGAGGTCCATGGAAATGTGCTGGAACGGGCGAGTGGCAGTGGTGGGGATCGGGGAAAGAGGGGGCTTCGTTGGGTGGGTGTTGACTTTCATCTGTTGGCAAGGGGCGCAGCCGGCAATATACCGGCGGACAAAGGTGGACATCCCGGGCCACCAATAGTCATGGGACAGCAAGGCAAGCGTCCGGGCGAAGCCTGTGTGTCCTCCGTGATGCGAATTGTGTATGCTGGAAACGAGGGGTTCGCGGCAGTCCTCGGGAATGTACGTCCGTCCAAGGTATGTAAGATTGCGGCCGTCGAATGCCCAATCATCGGGGTGGGCCCTGGGGAGAAGCGAGGACCCTTCGCGCATCGCCTGCAGGGCGGAGATGACGACAGGGTCGGAGGGGGTGGAGAGAGCGATCTTTTCGGCGATGGCAAGGTCGAGGGAACGAGCGAAGACCTCGTCAGGGAGGACTTGGAGGGCGACATTATCGTGAGAGGTGTCGACCTCGTCCTTTCGTGACAAGGCGTCGGCAGGGCCCATGGCAGTGCCAGGGAGGTGGGTAAAGGTCAGGTCATAATCCTGTAGGAACATCTGTCATCGTGCATGGCGTCGAGACAGCTTCCGAGGTTCGCGGAAGTAGGTCAGGTTTTTATGATCAGTCAGGATAGTGACGGGGAGACCTGTTCCCCGCAGGTAGTGACGCCATTCCTCTAAAGCAAAGATGACTGCGAGTAGCTCCCGGTCATAGATGTCGTAGTTTCGCTCAGCGGATGCGAATGTCTTGGAGATGTAGGAACAGGGGTGAAGATCTCCATTGACATCCTTTTGCATGAGGACACCGCCTCCAGCGGTGAGAGAGGCATCCGTCATGACAAAGAAGGGTTGAGAGACATCGGGAGTACGGAGTATAGGTTGCTTGAGGAAGGCGTTCTTTAGTGTTCTAAATGCTCGCTCCTGGTTGGTTCCCCAGGTCCAGGTTGCGTCTTTGCGTGTGAGGTCATGAAGGGGTTTGCAAATATCGGAGAAGGCGGGGATAAACTTTCGATAAAAGTTGCAAAACCCGATAAATGACCTGACAGCCTTGACGTCTTTTGGTGCAGTCCACTCCTCAATGGCTGCTAGTTTCGTGGGATCCATCTTAATATTGTCTTTCGAGACAACGAGTCCGAGATATTCAACTTCGGTCATGTCAAAAGAACATTTCTCAGGTTTGAGGTAGAGATGTTGTTCTCGGAAGCGCTGTAGGACTTTCTCGGTACGCGCTCGGTGGGTTTCTGGATCGGAGGAGTGGATCAGGACATTGTCCATATATATGACGAGCCAGCCTTCCGCGATATAGTCGGCGAAGGCGTCGTCCATGTATGCCTGAAATGTGGCAGGCGAGTTACACATTCCAAAGAACATAACCGTCGGCTCAAAGAGTCCGAACGGTGTAATGAAAGCGGCTTTCCACCGGTCTTCGGGTTTGACCAGGACATTGTTATAACCCCATCGAACATCTAACTTGGTGAAGATGGACGATCCTTTGAGCTTGTCGAGGAGGTCAGAGATACGCGGGAGCGGGTAGGCGTTCTTGACCGTATGGCTGTTAAGATATCGGTAATCCTGGCAAGGGCGGAGCTTCCCATCTTTCTTCGCCACAAAGAAGAAGGGAGCCACTTGGGGTGACGTGGACGGTTGGATCTTTCCATTTGCCAGGTTTTCGTTTACGAACTTTCGACAAGCGTTGATTTCGTCGGGGTTGAGGGAGTAGTTCTTAGCGCGCTTTGGGACAAACGAGGGGAGCAGTTTGATTTCATGATCGAAGGGCCGGGATGGTGGTAGTTCGGTTGCTTCTTCGTCGATGAATACATCAGCGAACTGCTGGTACTCCTTTGGAATGGTTTTCGTAATCTTGGCTGTTTCCTGAGCCAGCGTGGTCGACAACGTGATCTTTCGGATGTGAGCGGGCATCCTTTCGAAACGTGTGCGGTAGGCTTTGGCTAGCCTGTTGTCGACGTCGAGGTCTAAGTACCTCAGCAAATATCGTTGCGCTAGGGCCTCCTGGCCGTTGCGCCTTCTCTTGACCAACGATGGAGGCTTTACGGATACCTTCCGACTACTCCAATCTATCGTTGGGTTTCGGTCTCCTAACCAACTCATTCCTAGAATGATGCTCTGTTGTTTTCCGCTGGAGAGTACGAGGAAGTCCCGATCTTCCTCGTCTTCATCAATCTGGATATGTAGGCGGACCTTATGGGTTATCATCCCCATCTTGTTAATGGTT
>JBBPSY010000526.1:0-12044 GCA_038093855.1 Rugiboletus extremiorientalis
TGTCATGAGTCAACAGTTTCCTTGAGACTCCCCTAAGTTGTCAGCTAAAGGTCGGTATGTGCACTTCCCACCATTCTTCATTCAAATTGAACACTACTGAATCTTCTCCTGCTTAGTGTCGAAGCTCGATGGGTGGCTGTAGCATGACCAATTGTACCGACATTGTGTACATGCAACTCGTTGTCAATATTTTCCCTGATGGGCGATTGCCAGATATCATTCATGCTCACTCTCATATTTTTATAACCATTTGTACACAATCAATACACAATCAACCATGTAAATCGTTCTGGATTTATACAAGCCTTCAGCAACGAGTATGTACAAGCCTACAAGGACGACATAGTTGTAAATTAACCAGTTTCGGCATCACTACTTCCGCGATCGCGCCACTGAAAGTGACTCCACCTGCTGAGGACGATATTCGGCAACATTCCTACAGCCGAACACTTGTCTGCGTGCCAGTGTCACCGCAAAAAAAAAATAGAATTAGCTATAATGTTGTTTTTCGAAAAACGAAGTTACACTTGATTCCACGTACCTGTTCCACCACAGGAGAAGTTTGTTGTTGGCGTCAGCTTTCTCCGGCGTCACCGGATCCTCAAAGTAGTCAATGATGTGGTTATAGAACGCTTCATAATTGAAATCCTCATCAATGACCGTCCACGAGGAAGAGCTAGAAAGGGCAAAACGAAGCTACCAATGATTACAATCAATGTAGGGTGCGGGATACTTTGAATGCCCTGATTGTCTCACCTGCACTGCAATGTAAGCAATTGCCCGTGGCTGGACAGTCTTCATCCAAAGCAATTCTGCAACGTTGTTACGTGGACGTGGATTAGTCCTCACAGTTTTCACAGGTCGCTGTGTGCCTCCTTGATCTCGCTCACGACAGGCTGAGCTGGGAGAAGTGAACACACATTGAAAAGCCTGATATGTTAAACCGGGTCGGTACCATAAGCATGTCGCCATAATGTAAATCATGTAAAGACATACCCTGATGAGGAGTTCACCTTGGAACAAACCCTTGGAAGGGTTTGTTCGTTCGTATTTACCTTCAGGATACAAGAACAACGGCCAGCTATCTGAAGTGACACGAAAATCTGGATGGAATTCCTTGATACTCTGGCGAACACTAGTATACAGGGTTTGAGCGAAACACGGATTGAACAAAGAGCAGGAAATACTTGGGGTCGGCCCAGTTGTAGTCAGATGGGCAAAGAAGTTGTCCGGTTAGTGCGTGGTTGAAACCTCTTCCGTATTTGTCATGTAGTGAGAGTAGAGTGCTTGGGCTTGTGATTCCTAGATTCAGCCATTCGGCTACAGCCTTCTTTAATGCAGATGCATCGTCTCCCCTCGCACCATCCGCGCCAGTCTGTAACTGTCCGATGCTAATTAAACTGGGCCATGCAGCTCGTATTAGATTTACCTCCTTGCATACTAGAGCTACAGTGTTGACATCGTCCGCCACTAAGATCTTCGTAATTGTGGGACACCATTGCAAAAACTTCTTGAATGAAGCATATGTGCGCTGCTGTCTAGTTGGATGTCATGAGCTACGATACAAGATGCCTACAAACTAAGTAGTTACTCACTCCTGGGACGACAGGATCATCTCGGGTGCGATTCCCTGTTCTGTTGCCAGTAGCTGGCGTCGGTCATATTCAGCTATTATATCGGTGATAGGTTCGACCAAGGTCACAAGCTGGCGCACTGCCCGCCCCTCCCGTACAAACGAATGAGTGCTGGGCAAGTCATTAGCGTTGTCGACAATGTCCAGATGAGATTGACTTACGGCTTCTTCACGATCTTCGCAAGCATTCGAGAATTTTCTTCCTCAAGCATGGAAATACGCCGTTTGAGGCTCGCAATGTCCTGGACGCTCTCATCCGCACCAGCAGACACTGTTCCTGGTGCTGTGATGACTTGAGTGTTAGAGCCGTGGATGGATGACATGGGTGCAGGAAAAGCTCGTGAATACACCATCATATATGATATAATCATATAAACGGCCATCAGGGTGTCGTGACTCGGAACTTGGTTGAAATGCCCCAAAAAAAATCGTTTGTTCCTTCCGTTGGAGTAGTAATCAGGAGTAACTAGCCATACCGTAACTTATTTTTTGGTGATCTAATGGTGTGTGGGGAATGTCATGGGGCTATGCTTTTATATTCCTTGGATCGTAAACGTTCTGAACAATTCTGAACCTTAGATATCTAGATCTTGGAGCCCTGTGAGGTCACGCGTGCCAACTTCAGCATCGATGAATATATACATTGTGATCCAACGACCGTTTACATGAACAACTGCATAGATGCATCATTTTCCACCTTACATCGTAAACAACTCATATAATCTCCTCTGCATCCCTTATCCCACGTTTGCTCAGTTCCTTGTAGGGCTGGATGATCGACAGCCCCACTTTGGCTGGTCACAGAAATTCACCCCGCCTCTCATGTGGTTATCGGGAGGTCGTCCTCTTGACACGGTCACCATCCATGCTTTATCAAATATTGTCCCCGAAACCCTCTGTGTTGTGTTTGACCTCTGCCTGGTTTGGGTCTTGGACTTCTACACAGAAGCTTTATTAGCCGTGGAGCGTGCATGGCTTGAAGCTATCAAGCAGCATGACGAAGGGTACGAGTGTGACATGTGTCACGGCTTCTTAAAGGTAAGTGCGTCTGTGACGATTATCTATCACTTTGCTCACATTCTTTTTACTAGGATTATTACTTTGGACATGAATTTTAGCTTGTGTTGCAGCCGGGTAAACCTACTAGTGTGACGACAGAATGGATTGTTACACATTCGTTATCCGTGTATGCCAGTATCTATGGATTGCATTGGGAGAAAGTATCCTTAGTACACATAAACTGATCGATCGTGTACTTGTATGTTTGGCTACTGATATTGTATCGTGTGCACTAAAGTGAGTACTGCGTCTGCAGTAAATTGGAATGCCGTCTAAGCCGGGAAGGTATAGTATTTATCTCAGAAAGACGGGGAATGCGGAGCACTAACGAAATGTGCGTTATCTACGTACGACCCTAAAGCTGTAACCTATAGTGGTTTAGTGAACTGATACAGGGAAGGTGGTATAACTGAATGACACTCACTTATATGTTCCCCGTCTTCCGTCACCGATCATGGCTTTGATAACGGAAGGAATGGAGATGGTAGAGAAAGGCAAAAAAAATTTGTGAGTCGTCACATGCACTTAGCAGGGAAGATATCTGTGATCCCTATGCGAGACTTGTGATCATTCAGCTGAAGGGTCGCTGCCATGTCTGTTCGACGACTTAGATGATCCTGCAAAGTTGCCATGTGATTTGTACCCGGCACAAGAGGATATCAAACACACCGTAGTGGGACCCCGACGCCCATTCCCTCGTCCTCGTGTTGCTGCTGCTAGTATGCCTGTCCCCAGCCTTCCAAAGGAGATTGAGCGCATGATATTCTTGCTGTTAGTTCGACACAGGAGTGTGTGTGCTTGTATCAGGGTGGCTAAACGTGTTAGAGCATGGTTAGTGTTGACAATCGGACATGAGAGCGGATCTACCTGACATGTTGCTAGGCTTGAGCTGGCGCTATATCGTGCAGTGTGTCTGCAATCCGACGGGGTGGCCAGAAAGTTCCTCGAGTGCATCCAAATTCGATCAGACTTCGCAGCATCAAGGATCAAGAGCTTATACCTTGCTGTCGCAGTGCGAGTAGAGATCGCTGGCCAAATTCTCGAAATATGCCACGGTGTCGAAGACCTAACTTTGCGCCTTCCCTGCCACTTGATTGGCGTTAATCCTATCCTGGAACCACTCCATGCACTTACACACCTTGTCAGCTTATCAGTCGACCTCTCCGCTATCTTCAACAACAAATCAATGTTTTTGCCCGATGTCCCTGCTTTTCGCCGTGTCACTCACCTCCATATCTCCAATGCATGGGCGTCATGGACAGGGTCATCAATCGGCATCGAAGATCTTATCCAGGTCTCCCACCTTTCGCTTTACCTATCCACTATCCGCACACGGCCCGCTATTTTGCAGAAGGTTGTCGCCCGTGATAACCTTAAAGTATTGGTTCTGTGGCGAAGGCCATTTGTAACCTACATGGAAGCGCAACTCTTCCTTGAATCATATGGGCTTGTCGACAAGCGCATTGTGGTGCTTAATTCAAATTTTCTCGTAGATTATATACGAGATGGTGGGTTCTGGAAGTACGCAGAGCATTTGATTGAATGGCGCAAGAAAACAAACGGTAAGTGGCATACATGAACTAGTTGATCCACGCTCACCTGATTTCTGAACTCCCTTGTAGCTCGACCATTTGATAGCGACAGTCTTCTTATGCTGCCACCTATCCTGTTGTCGGATGACCACGACATTGATGGAGGTAGCAAGACTGACGTTGACTCACCCAAGTCACCCAATCAATCCATTGAAGCCGACGAAGAAGCCGAATCTGGTGACGAAGAAATTGATGATGACGGTGAAGGAGCTGATGCCGATGATGACGAAGCTGATCCTGTTGATGAAGTGGATGCCAGTGGCGAACCAGAAGAAGAGATCTGGGCCGACACTGGCAGCGAAGCAGATGCCACTGGTGAACCAGAAGAAGAGATCTGGGCCGACACTGGCGACGAAGCGGATGCCACTGGTGAACCAGAAGAAGAGATCTGCGCCGGTTCTGGTTGAGCAGTTGAAAGATCCTATAATTGAACGTACCTGAATCGTGTACCTCTCAGTATGAGTCTCTAGTTATTTATTCCCTTGAGGACTGGAAATACAGGTTGAGTGAGTGAACAATCCTCACTTTTGTTTCTGTACTTTGGCATCGGGCTTCCAGCCTTCAAGAGTGAATGAGCTTCATAATGTAAGACAGACGCAGTGACGCCGCACGCCAACCAAATCAAACCAAACAAACCTGTCCTCGAGTTGGAACAGCCTGAGTGTAGGCAGCGATGCAGCGTACAAACCCTCTCACTCTGCTCTGTGTGCATCTCAAATCAGATACACAGAATCGCCGTTTGGACTCTCATTTTCTCACTGTTTGGCCGTCATATTGATGAGTAGTCGCTTTAGATGTGGTGCCGATGCTTGCAATCGTGCCTTTGATAATAGTCGCAGTGTTATGCTGCACCGTTTAAGCTGCATACATTACCAAGTGCATGCAAATAGGCCACGGGTTAAGCGTGTCTTACCCCATGCTTTATCTTCAACTTCTTCCCCCTCCAAGAAAGCACATCATGACGCTCTCCCCACACTGGTTCAACAGTCAGCTAGCCATGAGGTACGCAACGATACACCCCCCGGCTCTACCGAGATCTTGCCGCAAGCCAGTGATAACTCACAAGCACGCACCGTTCCTGGTATCCCGGTTGTCTCTGCGGCTGAAGTTTCTGCTTCAAGCGAGCCAGGTTCATGCCCTCGGGACATGGGCGAGTCGAACGATGCAGTAGAGAGTTCCTGCCGCCCCACTCAAGCTCACCGTTTGCCTGCCCGCTTCAGGGATGTGCTGCCGGAACCACCACGCCCCATAGTCACAGACCTTCCTGTGCCCTCAGTCGTTCCTCGTGTTATCTTACACGTATTCGACTCTTTTCGCACAGCATTCAATGCCTTCGGTATTGCTCGGGAATACCGTCACCGTCCCTCATGTGATCCAGACGCCTTTTTGACACTTGACGAACTGTCCAACACTAAGTCGCACGTCAGCGATGACGACCCTCCCAATGCCGCCACTACATCCCCGCCGCCTCCGCCATGGCCATGGAAATCTCTCTCTGTGTGGAGGCTAATGAATTGGATGCTTTCAGGGAGCAAACAGAAGTCCGCTGCAGAAGTCACTCGGCTCGTCAGCACAGTCATCACGGCAGATGATTTCTGTCCAGAAGAATTGCGGGGCTTCAACGCCTTGACTGAGATGAGGCGTTTTGATGCTTCTGAAAAGGATCTTGACGCTGACCACAACTCTCGCAAGGATGGTTGGACAGAAACCTCCATAACTATCTCAGTCCCAACACGCGAACGGAGTGCTGATGGGAACGGCCAAGATTTTACTATCCATGGATTCTTTTACCGAAAATTGACAGCTGTTATCCAGGCAGCCTTTTCGGACAGCTCGGCCAAGTGGTTTCATTTGACGCCTTTCAAACGTCTCTGGAAATCTCCTATCAGTGGCAAAGAGCAACGGATTTACGACGAGCTTTACACTTCAGATGCATGGATCAAAGCCCAAGACGAACTGCAGAAACAAAGACGTACGGACGGATGTACGCTAGAGCGAGTGATTGCGGCTATGATGTTCTCATCAGATGCAACACACCTCGCCCAGTTTGGTCATGCAACCGCATGGCCAATCTACTTGTTCTTTGGCAATCTATCGAAGTACATACGAGCTTGTCCGAATACACCAGGTGTTTGCCACCTAGTGGCATTCGTGCCAATTGTATTGTCTTCCCTCCCCTGACGAGTCCCAAAATACTGATGTTCAAGCAGATTCCACGCTCGATCGTCGGGTTCATCTTTCAAATCACAAAGAAGAAAGTTCAGTCGGACGTCCTAGCACACTGCAAGCGTGAGCTGTTTCATGCAGTTTGGAAAATCCTATTGGACGACGAGTTCGTAGAGGCATACAAGAACGGTATTGTGGTAAAGTGCTATGACGGTGTCTATCGCCGTGTGTTTCCTCGTGTGTTTACCTATTCAGCAGACTATCCCGAAAAGTAAGTCTAATATTTTTGTCATGGATAACATATCTAAGACCAACATCAGAGTGCTTCTTGCTACGATCCGGGACAAGGGAATTTGCCCATGTCCTTTCTGTCTTGTTCCAAAAAGTGAATTCCACCACCTTGGCCTGCTCTCCGACCTCGCTGCAAGAACCAAACAAATTCGTCAGTACTTCCATGATCGAGTCAGAGCAGCACGAGATGCAATCTATAAGCTCGGAGCTCCAATCAAAGGTGCTCTTCCGGAGCGCTGTTTGAAAGCTTGGTCGCTAGTACCTACATTTGTGAGTCATCTGCCTAATAACAGTTAATTGAGTGACTGAATGGCCTGCCCAGAACGCGTTTGCTGAGATCCTCGGGTCTCTAGGATGTAATATATTTTCTGTGTTGACCGTTGACCTCATGCATGAGGTTGAGCTTGGTGTATTCAAGTCGGTATTCCGTCATCTCTTGCGGTTGCTGTATACCATCAATCCTGAGGCCATAGAAGTCATGAATAATCGGTATGTCGCCAATATCAGAGCCACTTTAACGCTAATAATCTCGTACTCAGATTCCGGCAAATCCCATCATTTGGGAAAGGTTCTATTCGGTGCTTTCCTCCTGATGTATCAGAGATGCATCAGCGCGCAGCATGGCATTTTGAAAACGTCCTCCAGGTAGGCAAATGTCATCCATAGATTTCCTGTTCTTCTCCGCACGGATCACTCATTTCCCTGTCCTACTAGTGTTCCATCCCAGTCTTTGATGGTCTGTTTCCAAGCGAACATGACAACGTTGTGCGCATCTTGTTGTTTCGTCTCGCTCAGTGGCATGCACTCGCGAAGCTTCGGATGCATACTGAAGACTCACTCAACTTACTCGAACAAGCACTCAGGCTCCTCGGGCAGCAGCTGCGTAAATTTAAGGAGTATACGTGTTCATCATTCCAGACAACAGAACTACCCTCCGAAACAGCTGCACGGTGGAGACGATCAGAGGTGAAACTGAAAGACCAACCCGGTGGAACCACAAAAACCTCACAAGCTACTACCGGAAGTGCGCCACGACCAAAGTCGTTCAACCTATCAACGTACAAGATACACGCCCTTGGCCACTATGTGGGGACCATCCGAATGCTTGGAACCACGGATTCGTACAACACACAGATCGTGAGTGGAATTGCTTTAACGAGCCTGAGATTTCTACTACACCACGTCATACAGGGAGAACTTGCCCATAGGCTCATGAAGAGATTCTATCAGAGCACAAACAAACACAACCCCATCAGCCAACTTGCGAGGCAAGAGAGACGTCAGACTCGTGCACGCCGGGAAGTTGATCCTGATTCCATATACTTTGAGGAAGTGGGGCCCGAGGAAGACGGAGCATCAGCGCTCACAGAGCGTTACCGCTTATCCCAAGCTTCCCATAATACTGTCAATTTAGCAGCATATTTGGCCGAACACATCAATGATCCAGCCATTACGGTGAGCTAGTGTAACTCGCCCATGAATCATTTGTAGATGAGAACATTTTCAGGACTTTATTCCTAAACTCAAAAACCATCTTCTCGGACGTCTACGAAACCTTGAATACGATGGCGATGAACAAATGTTGACAGCAGATGAGCGGGATTCAGTTATTTTCATGAATAATCTCAACCATGTGCAGATGCCCAAGCGGCTGCAAATCAACTTCACAACATACGACGTTAGACGTGACTATGATATACTTCACCTCCGTCACGGTGGTGTGGTCATGCTATACTCCCATGAGGAAGCCTTGGATGCTCATCCATTCTGGTATGCACAGGTTCTGGCTGCTTTCGTGTTACGCATCATCCACGCTGGACATGAGTACACAAAAGATGTGCTTTGGGTCCGTTGGTTGGGAATCGTCCCGGGGTACCGGTGGAGTATTCCAAAGGCTCGTCTCCCAAAAATTGGCTTCGTTCCTGACTCACCTGGAGCATTTGGATTTGTGGATCCATCACTCGTCATCCGAGCTTGTCATCTTATACCAGCATTTGCGGACGGCCGGACAGACTCACTTCTTCACCGAGGCCAGTCGCTCGCACGAGCAAATGGTGACATCGATGACTGGGTGGCATACTATGTGAACATGTAAGCAGCATGTAATTGAACAACTAATACTAATCTGACAACACTTATGTAGATTTGCAGACCAGGACATGTATGCAAGGTTCGCACATGTTGGAGTCGGCCACAGAGTTCAGTATCCAACAAGCAAGCAAGATGAGGAGGTCAATGCCGAAGAAATGCCCGCAAGCACACTCAATGACGAAGGTGAAACTGGTAACTCAGGACATGATGGTCAAGAGCCTCCTAGATGTGATAGCGGGGATGAGAGTGTGGACGAGGACAATGATGATGAGATCTCTGAGAGCAGTGTCGGGGAAGATGACAGTGTTGAAGGCGGTACCGACACTGACGATAACGATGAATTCACTTTCTAATATATCAAGCTACCATAGGCTCTGCACTGGCACTGCTTTGCAGCGTCTGCGCTACAGTTCTGGGGGATAACACCACTTGATGAGACACACGGTCTGTAGTACATGGAAATCACGGAAATGTCCACGGGCAAACTGCCGTCTCTACCGCAATGGGCCATACGGTCCTTACTATGGTGCTCCAACCTTAGCTACATTCTTGTGGAAAACTTATATGCCGGTGTATGCCTCGGAAAATGAGCAGGTAGCCTTCCGATTGCTGACTGATTTTGGATTACATTGGCACTTCCATGCTATTTCGCGCTATGTAGATAATGGTTTGTATTGGCCGTGGAAAAAGGTAGCAAGTGACCATCCACCCAACATTTTGTAAGAGTTTTACAAAGAGATTATGATGGACTGGCAACTTGCATCATCTTGCAGCGTGCAACCCGAGGACTCTAATGCTACTCGAGGGACATACTTAAGTGTATTCACTTGTCAAGCTCTGTATTAGCCGTGGAAAAAGGTAACAAGCGACCAATCACCCAACATTTTGTGAGAGTTTTACAAAAAGATTATGATGGATTGGCAACTTGTGTTATCTTGCGGCGTGCAACCCGAGGGCTTTAAAGCTACTCGAGGAACATACTTAAGTGCATTCACTTATACTCCATTTGTCATATATATCATGGTCGTGCTGAGTAACCTCCACCACATTGGCATAGCGCGGAACATCACTACACGTGATGTGCCTGCGCTTATAGCATGTACGAACAACGTTTCAATGCCTTGCGCCCCGAAGTTGTACCATATGTTCATCACTGCATCGAAGACGCTGCTGCGAGTGGACAACGTGTAATCCTATCGGACGCCCGACGTGACCCATATAAATAATGTTCAAGCAATTCTGCTTGTGCAATGTACAAACCACGTAGCCGACATTTACCCTCCAATTATACATATGTTAGAACAAATCGTATGTTCAAAACCGCCAAACGGAGAGGACAAGGAAGGGAACGGAGATGGAGATGGAGGTAGAAGGGGAAAGAGCGAACGGAAATAAAGACGGCAAGAACGATTTAAATGACAGATACAACAACAACAACGCCAGACCACACATATCCAGCATGATATCCAGCCCGAATTCGAATCCATGCTTTCAGATGTCCCAGGCAGTCATCGTGCTTTGGAAGCCATCCAGGTTGTCACTCTCAGCCATGACACCGTTTTGATCCACGCTGAGCTGGTACGTCGAACCGACAGTAGACAAGCTATAGACGGCCACGCTTGATGCCTGGTCCATGTTGAAGATCTGTGACTGACATGAGCTGGTGGTGAGGCAGGTCTGCTTGTAGTTCTGTGAAAGACGTTGGACGATTGGATGGATTTTGAGCTGTTTGTATGGACACTTGGTAAAAGCTGTAAAAGCCAGCGCCTAAGTGTGCGTGTCAGTTATAGAAACAAGCTTACGTGGGCTCACACTATGCACCAATGAGCATGATGTTGAACAAGGACTGCACGTACATACCCCAGGCTGCGGTGATACTACCAGAAAAGGTAGGATCATGGTAAGCAGGAGTGGAACTAAATGGCCCTGGAACAGCAGGGTCAGGTTGATAGTAGGGCTGAAGGAGAAAATAACGTCAACTACATCTCGTGGAGAAATACCACATAATCGCCTACTGTCTTGGTCTGAACAAAGCCGATATAGTGGTTCTGTGCATTCACCAAGTTATACTGGTAGAGAGCAGCGTGTTCTGCTGATATGGCATACAGTCAGCTCTGCAGCTATGAAACCATTTGACCCAGAGTGACTCACAAGCTGTAATAATGGTCATTGTCAGGATCAGAAAGACAAAGGCACGACGACTTGCCAGTTCCAATAAACCAGACAGGTCCCACGGATTCTGAAAGAATGCCGCACCCAGTAAAGACCGAAATTTAATCAAGGTCGGAAGGCCCATCCAAATTGTGGTCTGCAGTCCATACCCAGGTACCCTGATCAATCAATGAATGCAACAATACAGGGGTAAATGTGTTGATAGCACGAACCTCAAAGTATGCACTAGATCCAGAGGTCAAGTGGATGCCCAAGAAGGCAGCCTGGCATGCTGGGTTCACAGTGCCATTTTGGCAGTTCCCATTTTGCATATTGATACCCACAGCTAAATGTGCTCCATTAGTTGGTGTTATCCTGGCAAGTATGTTACGGACCTCCCCAAGCCTGTTGATCACAAAATGGGCGAATTCATGATTGTTGCATCAATGACTTACCGGATGTGAGTATCCCAGAGACTGGCAGCACCCTGCTGACCAGCGGGATCATGGATGTTCCATTCAAGCATGATTGCCCTGGGAGCTGGGAAATGGGTGAAATTTGTCAGTGACTGGCCAGCATTTTACTCACTGGGGCTGGCCATGGAGAAGAGGATATCACTGATCTCCAAGACACCCTGGGAGTTGGAGGTGCCTTGTTACAGTTGAGCGCCCCACCTCCCGTATGAGGCTATCATTTTCCCCTTTTTTCTTTACCCCAGTAACTTACTTCAAAGACGACTGGCTAGTCTTCCCTGACATACCAGTAGTCAACACACTGGAGCTCCCTTAGGCTGCTCCAGACCCTTTTCTTCATGTTCTGAACACCTGTGGATTTCCTTATTGAATCCATGGATTTCTTTATCCAAATCTGCAGACCTCTTTCCCACACCTGCAGATTTCTTTCTTTTCCCTTTCTGAAAACCTGCAGACTCCGCATGTTACGGTAGAGCGGTCTCCTAGCCCCTTTTCCTCTTTCCTCGCTCACTGGTACAATACTTAACCATACTTACACTATGATTACCATAGGCGAACCCCTAACCATAGGGGTTAGCTATCCTCTTA
>JBBPSY010000527.1:0-12016 GCA_038093855.1 Rugiboletus extremiorientalis
ACATGCGTGAAGACTCGGCGGCCGCGTCTGTTACACTTCCCTTTCGATTGCCATGATGTAGGTAGTAAAGGACGTGTCGTTGAAGGCAACGGCGGTGAAGCGGTGATGGCCAGAAACGGCCACAATTTCGCAATGGGTTCGAACCTGAATGCGGGGGTTAACATTCAACACCGTGTATGGGACAGGAAATCACATAGTGACGAGAGTTCAACGTCAAGTTACTGCGTTTGCGAGTCTGTGGTTAGGAGGAGGCATGCGTCACTAGCGCCATAGTGGCTGAGAATTCCCACTGTGAGGCTACTTGAACTCGATGCACCGATATAGACGGATGTACACACATAAATGAAAAGTCATCATTCTGGTTTGGCCCTCCTTGTCACCAGGACCTTCCTACGGTGCTAGAAGCAGGAAGAGCTAACAGAACACTGTGATATCATACGGCACCTGTTGATCATTTAAAGTTGGGAATGCTCACGAGTGCTGTCTTGGCCAGGAGTATACTCGACGGCACATTGACCGTTCACGTTTCGAAGCTCGAGAGGCTCTGCCACCCGCTTCACCAAGGAAAGTCCCGAAAACGCGCCGCTTCTTGTGAGAATGACACCTCGAGACGGTACCGTGCTCAAATTCATGCCCGTTCATCTCGTAACCGCATTACCACGACAGACATGCCGACGGACGCGCCTGAATGATTGCACACCTGCCAATATTTGGTACACGTGCTGACACAACAAGCACCCGTGAGACGCAAAAACGCACGAGCATGTTTTTGATGTGCATCCCAATCCACGCCTGCCGGCGGAAATAATGACGCGCACTGACTTCAAGGTGTGGGAGACGTGCATGAGTGACGGAATCCATGCACGATTTTCATCTGACTCACATTAATATTGTTCCCGGTGAGAAGGGCTACCAAGGTGGAAGCCTGAAAACCTTGATGGTAGATTTGTTGACACGTTTTTTCTCCCGACCTCTACGTGAGCGTGTTCTGTAACCCCTGGTCCCAGCCGTGCCCGTGGACGGGGAAATGAATTGCGCGTGCAGAGGGGAATCACAGCTGGTCCATGCGCTACAGTACCAGCGGGAAGTGTCTCCCAATCAAAAAAGCTTGATTACAGCAACAACGATGACCGTCCCTGGGGCACGCGATGTTCGTCTTGGTTTCACATGGGGGCAGGACGGAATGCTCCCGGGGTGGCGACTCCGAGGAGGGCCGACTCAACGGAGACCGCCTAGGGTAGCCCAGGGTCAAGGTTGTGGGAGCACTCGGGTGCTTCTCAGCCTCGTGCAAGCTCTGTTCCATGGACCGCGTTTGTGGCAGGGTAGAACCACACGGCAGGCATCCACTCTCCTACAGTGTGCGACCGTTCATAACGGCGAACGCAAATGAAGAGCGGGATGATGACACGACCAACTCCCCGGCTCAAATGGTTCAAGGTGTTGATTCACATAGTGTACAAAGCATGAATCCTGCATGAAGTACCAAGGCTACTGGCCCGAGTCATTCCCGGGTCCGCACGGCAAAGCTCATGCAACAACTCCAAACCAGTGGAAGTGAAACGCGAACCATAAACGCTATAGTAAAACACTACCAGCTCTCCCCAGTTCTCGCCCAAAGAGAGTGTACACAGCCCTGAAATAATCATGGATAAACATAAATGATCGGAAGAGAGGGAATCTACGCCAGCTCCAAAGATGAAAGAAGAAGGATTGACACATTATCGCCAGGATAGTAGCAAGCTGAGATGCTGGGTATCGCCAGCTTAAGCCGGTGAACACATGAAGCATGGGTATCTTGGGCCGCCTAGAGAGTAAACGCGACGGCGGCGAGAACAGCACAGCTGAAGAGAGTGACAGTGCCGAGGGGGCGGGTTGAAAGTGCACCAGAGGGGGGTGTCGAGCCAGCATTAACGGCACCAGAGGCCGAGGACGTCGGACTTGAGGTAGTCTTGGTGCTTTCGGAAGGGGTCACGGTCAGACTACCAGGCGAGCTTGAGAATCGGGCACGAGACACGTCAGGAGAGAAAGGCTTACGCTGTCCTTGAGACAGACTGCGTGGATGCAGGTAGGGTTGTAGGGGTGGGAGTGCTCGTGCTAGACAAGCAGGATGTGTCATTGCTGTCGCCCACCGTGATCTAGGTGGCAATGGTCAGTCAAGAAAAAAAGTCTAGTCTGGAGAGAAAACGGACATTGCCACTCCAGGCATAGTTTCCGACTGCATCATCGATGAAAAGGGCGACTTGGGTACCGGCAGCGAGGTTGACAGTCCAGGTTACGGCGGTGCAGGTCTGGTTACCAAGATCCTCGCTGTGGGTGATGAATAACGGATCGGGCAAGATGCCACCAGGACTCACAGGGCTTCACCGCACATGTCCTGAGCAGAGGCAACAAGAAGGTCATAAGGGGAGTAGCCGGTATCCGCCCAAGTGATTTCAGCCGGTTGGCACTGGGCAAGGGTTGGCAAGTGAGCTGGGGGCGGACGGGGGGACGGACCTGGACAAAGGCGGGGGTGTTGATCCACAACCCGGACTGCGCGAGAACGGGGTGAAGGAGGGCGATAAGGACAGGGACGGAAAGGAGTGTGGCGAACATGACTGTCGTCGTCGTCGGCGGCGGCGAGGAGGAGCGATAGATATATGTACCCCGAGCGGATATGAAAACAAGCCGTGTGTGATTCGTTTCAAATCCCGCATCACAATACACAAGACACAAGACATGCACCACACACGCACTCCCATCCCCACCGGCTCAGAGCCTGCTCTTTACAACGTTGCCCTCCTCGACCAGCCTCCGCCGCTTCGTTATCCTGTCCACGCCGTCAGCATCCCCCACGCCTGATCTGGAGTGGCTCACCCAGAGTGCACCATCACGCTTGGCTCCTTGCCAGCACCTGCCACTCCCTGCCGCTCCGCCACCGGCACATACGCTCGCTCGGACGGCCCAACGTAGATTTGTCTCGGGCGCCATATCTTGACGCCTTCTGGGGACAGCATCATCTAGCGTACCATCAGCAACGTCCCGACCGCAGTGTGATCGCACGCACCTGCCGCCAGTGCGCGAGCCATCCCACGACGCGGGGTACAACGAACAGCACAGGGAAAAAGTCCATCGGGAAACCCATCGCACGATAAATCAGTCCACTGTTGAGTCGTGAGCATTCGGCCCAGGTGTGAAAATATGAACACACCTCCAAAAGTCAACATTGGGTGCGAGCTTCCGGGAGACGAAATACTCGTCTTTGAGGGCTGCGTCGTGCAACGCCATGGCAGTGTCGAGCAGTGGATCGGCACCTGTGCTGCACGAGGGAACGTCTGATCAACATACGAATCAAATAATGCAATTGGAGACCTACACTGCAAATACTTCATCCGCGACCTTTCTTATGATAAAGGACCGTGGATCAGACTGTCAGAGGAAAGCCTCAGTCGACCCGTCTTTCGCGGTGGGTGAACACATACAGTCTTGTAAATGCGGTGACCGAACCCGCTGAGTACCTTCTCGCGGCGCTTCACCGCTGCAAGGAATGCTGGAACGTTCTCAGGACTGGGATTCACGGGTTGGCTGTGGCAGTCGAGGATGACGCTTGTATCTTGCAAACGTACCTTCCAATAGATACCAACATCCGTATCACGGCTTCATTTGCACCGCCGTGAAGTGGGCCACTGTTTGTACCACGAATTCAGTGGACACAGCGTAGGATCTCATTATCCATACTTACTACAACGAAGCACACCCCGCTGCAATGGCACTATATGGGTCTGGGAGGGATGATCCGGTTTGAAGGACAGTGGTGCTGGAAGCGTTGAGTTCGTGATCAGCATGCAAAATGAACAGGATGTCCAAGGCGCGGACGAGGACGGGATGGGGCTTGTATGTAGGCCTGCCGGATGTTGTAGTCGGAAAGGCATCATCGTGTGAGAGATGGTCGAGCTGGAAGAGAAACCTGTCGGAAGGTGTTGTCAGCCTGCCTTGTTGCATGGCGAGGACGGAGAGCACATACGATTCGGTATAGCTCATCCCCGTCGGCGGTACCACGAACTCTCTCCCTTGCCGAACACGATAGGCCATCGCAGCGAGGGTCGTTGCTTTCCCTATGAGCCTGTAAATCTGCTTGTCCATGTTCCGAAGCGCAGCCAGGTCCCCCTTGGCACCGTTCGTGTAGAGAGTCTGGCCTAGACAGAGATCGTCAGCGCTTCGCCCCGCCGTCCGCGCACCGACGCTACCTTGCAAAGACGGGTTTGCCTCGCCGTAATAAGACCCCAAGTACGCGAATGCACTCGTCAGAATGGCCATCGGATGAGCGTCATACCTGAACGCGCGGAAGAACCCGGCTGCGTCTGCGTGTGCCACGCCGTGGTTGAGCACTTCGCGTTCAAAGTGAGAGAGCTGAACTCGGGTAGGGAGGGAACCATAGATGAGGAGATACGCGCACTCGAGGAACGTGGACTGGGAGGCGAGCTGTTCGATCGGGTAGCCTCTGGGAGGGACGCTCGGTGAGGAGGAGGCTGATGCGCCGGAACACAGCGCACCTGTAGCGCAAGATGCCGTTGTCGCCGTCGATGTAGGTGATGCTGCTCTCGATGACGGCGGTGTTGAGGAAGCCCCGGTCGGAGACACGCAGGCCGCGTTCGGACTCGTCTTCGGGGCAGTCGTGTGGGCCGGACGGGGCACGGATGGCCTTGAAAAAGGGAGCAGGGATGGCGTTGTGCGTTATACTGTGACAGAGAGGCGTGAGCGGGCGCAGTTGGACACGAGGCGCACGGCACGCACGGGACTTTGTACACCTTTCCGGTGCGGTTGTCGGTGACGGTCAGGGATTCGTCGCGCCCGGCTCTCGAGTCTTGACCCATGCTGCACTCGAGCGGGGGGATGCTTTGGCCCGGTTTAAGTACAGGTGGTGATTTCACGTGCGACCCGGCATTTGTCAAAAGTGTACGGTAAATCAGTGGTATGTATATCTGGCCGACCCCGTGGACCCCCTTCATGCACCACCCTCCGGCTTCTTCTCTCGCGACAGCCATCCTTGAAAGACACCGGGTGAGAGAGAGCACGACACGAGAACACGACATACCATACCGCGCAGTTTCTGATCATGGGCTCTTTGTCGCTCGCGATCCGCAGCCCGCTGACGACCCAGCTCCGCATCGACCAAGGGTGCTTCTGCGATCATCGCTCCATTGACGCGTAGTCGCCCGCCAAGCAAAAGGTACACGCACCACTGGGCGCACTCTTCTTCGCCTCTGTGAGTACCGCCTCGGCCTTCTCAAAATACCCGAGCTCCCCCAGTGCCTTGCCTTTGCGGAAGAGCGCTTTCGAGTTGGCCGGGTTCTTTGCGATCGCCTGGGTCATCCCCACCATCAGACCCGCAGTGCTCGGGGCGTGTGAGCGTTACCTTGTCAGCGGTGTCTATGGCACGTTTCCAGTTTTCTTGTTTGAGATGGCACGCCGACATATTCGCGTAGATCTTCTCGAGCATGAAATCGACCTGTTGGATATACTTGTCCATATCCTCCAAGACCTGATCATGTACACACCCACCTCGGTTTTCTCATCTTTGGCACTCGCAGCCCGGTCAACGGCAGAGGTCGGTGGGGAGGAGGGGATACCCATTCCGAGCGATTTCAGCGCATTTCTGCGTCACATTGGAAGCTGCCAGTCAGGGACTAGGCCGCAGATATCGACCAACGTACTTGTCGAGTCCGTGAAGATACATGAGGGCCTGTGAAATCAGTGATCAAGATTCCGACCGTTGAGTATATCATGAAAGAGGTTGCACCTCGTGATACGATCGCAATGCTGCACGGGTTCGGCGACGGTGTGTTCAGACGCGCTCCTACCGACGAAAAAGTGCATCGCGCGACGCACCATTCTTGAGATCACCGTCCTTGAATGCCATATCAGCGACATCCTTCTTCTCGTGTGCCGTCTGCAGCTTGGATGCCACCTGTGTCTTCTCCTCCGTCGTCAGCACCACCGCGTTCGCGTCGAGCGAAGAGGCTGGCCCTGTATGTCTAGGATTCGATGTGGATGCGGCGTCCTCAGACATCGCTGCGCTCGGTGTCAAGCAAGTCCAGAGACCGAAAGCGATCCAACGTGCAGTACTGCTCACCGGCGAGATCTAGGGGGGGTCTATTTGTCCATGTTGTTCCTCCTTCCGCATTCGGACCTGCCAATACAGGCCGACGTCGAGGTCGCCGTCTTGTTTTCGTTCGTGCCCGCGGATACACCCCAAAGCTTTCCAATGGGTCTTCTTAGTACCGTCCTCGGATTCTCTGCCTTTGGCCTCGCGTCACGCTTCGGTCAGCTCGCAATACAAAAGCGGAATCTCATGGACAGTATGTTATTCTGCAGCCGTCTTGTATCCATCGGTTTGACGCACTTTCCTCTCAGACTTGGCTGGACATGCCATTGCGATGGCTGCGTTTGGATATGCAGGCTATTGGGTACACCACTACGAAATACGAACAAACGAGCTCATTGCATGGAAACGTGCAGAAATCCAGGCCAAGGTAGATGCCGAGAGAGAAGCAAGGGCGGCAGGAGCGGCTTGATGTGGGCCAAGAATCCCGCGTGTGGGTTCGGGTTTGCAGTGGGCTGCCTGTGGTCCGACTTGGCGTAGGTTCATGAGTGGCATCTTTGGACGCTCAGTGACCTGACGCGTTTTCTCGGAGAAGCGGTTGTATGACACAGCATGGTGTTGCAAACGTTCTAACTAGAAGCTATCGATACCTCATCCGGGCGGGTCTACACAAAAATGTCTAGATTCGGTGAGGGTGTTCGTGCTGTCACAATCAATCGAATGAACGGTTCCGAGTGCGTCACCGATACGCCACCTGCTGGCTCCACGGACATGTGCATTGTGTCGCGTCTTTATCCCAAGACTGATCCAGAACGAACAGCACCAAAGGCTCACCGAAAGGTATGGACCGGATGACTTAGTGTTTCAGGTAATGTGACCACAGGAGAGGTCCCAGCTTCCATTTCATGACTCCTTTCCCTGGATGAGTCCGGAGTTCTGGCATGCCCATCGTGCAAGTGCAGTCCGGAAATGAATGTCGTTGGACATGCCACGTTCTAGGGTCGACTCGTGTCTGATAAGACGAGTCTGGAATCGGACCCTGAAAGGACGGTATAAGAGAGGGCAAGCCAGCGTACGGTCTCGCTGGCCCATTAGAGATGAACCATTAGGAAAACCATAAGATACGACATAGCCTCTCGATCATGCGTTACCTTCTCCTCCTGCTCGTGCTGAGCTTTGTAGCCACATCCACGTTCTTTTTCGTAGAAGCCAGAAAGGTGCGTCGGTCGTTGTGCGCTGCGAGCACTGGCACTGACACTGCTTAGCCCCATAGATCCTCCAGACTGAAGTTGGAGGCTGTGCTGCCCACACGCAGACGTTCCGGAGGGGACTTTTGAGACAAAGTCCCCGTTGTATCATCATCAACAGACTGTATCATAATCACCTCGAGGTACGTGCTGTGGCCAGGGTATGCGTCCAAGACGCTGAGGCGTTGGTCCAGCTTTGCTTTGTAATTGGCCCCATGCGGCCGTTGTATAGTCCCACACACGTGTTGTCTTATGTCATCATGCTGTTTTATAAATCACACATGCGAGTGATTTCAGCGAGGGCAGGCGGGGCACGAGGCAGGAACGTGGACGTGTCGCGGAGCTTGAAATTAAATGGGCGACGTATTGTCGGAGTTGGAACCTGGAAGTAAACATCTGGTTATGTAATCTGCGAACCGTTAACGCGAACGACGACGACGACGGCGACGACACACCCAAGTGGAGACCTTCCTTGCTCCCCTTTTATTATTTTTTCTCCTATTTTTCTCCGTCGTCGCTGCCATCCGCTCTTTTCCGTATCATGCCTGCGTCGCTTTTCCCGCTCGCTCTCATCGTCCCCCGCCCGAACATTCCTGCTCCCGTCCCCCCGTCCTCCGCGCCCCGCACCCCAAATCGCAGCCCCGTCGCGTCTCACATCCTGCTCTCCCCTCCCTCTGCGAACCGGAACAGCACAGACTCGTGGAACAGCTCCAACTACGATTTCGAGGACCCCAACGCGGTGTGGAAAGAGGACCAGATCAGGCTGCTGTCCAGGGTGAGCCCCATTCTCGCGACGTGATGCATGCCCGCTCATAGTCCACTCGAGACCCTTGATGCCCTCCCAGCACACCTTATCACGCCCTTCAACGGATTTGTGCCGCCGTCGAACCTACTCGACAAGATTGCCCGTGGTATACTCGCCGCCAAGGGCCCCAACGACTGGCCCCATTCCATTCGCGCAACACGAATCAAGCTCCTCGAGCTAGCGCGCCGCAAGGCCCAGGAGGAAAGGCGCAAGGCTATCGTTGCAGAGGACAGTGTACCGTTGGGCGACATAGTCTGTCGCTCAGGTGACGTCTGCAGAGCGAGGACACCCGATCCCGCAGAAGTACTTCAACCTCGAACCAATACTCCCATTCACGCACGTCGCCCACTTTATCGTCAGTCCAGCATGGACTTTATGCGTCTCGACCCGTCCGACCGGAACGAAGGCATCGCACGGTACGTTCACACATGCTTTTGCGTCGTAGCTTCGCCGTTTGATCTCTGCGGTGATTATTGATGATTTTTCGGCGCATATAGTCTCTCCACTCGTCTTCAGCGCCATGACCGTGTGCTGCACCATCCGTATCTCCGACCAGCGCATTCTCGCCATCCGTCCGAGTACAACAGACCTTCCCCATCAACACCTAGTTCATCTACTCTCGGTTCAAATCGGTACCCTGGAGTTCGCAAGTCGACTGTCTCGGCATCGTCTGCTTCCACTTCTTCGTTCTCTTCGTTCGGGTCCCCCATGTCTATCTCCGTTCCGCTCCGCCCATCGTCGCTTCGCCGTGCTTCCACGCTCACTCTAGCAAGCACAAGCGAGGCATATGTTGACGCTGATGCCGATGTTAAAAACGCCTCAAAGAATGATCTTTCACGCAGTAGTGGTCATCCAGAGGCGAACATGGGCGTCAGGCTAGCTCCCGAAGTCAAACGAGCGCCGTCGTGCGGAGGCGACGCTATGTCCCCCGCACCGGCAACGCCTACTAAGAAACCGAAGAAGCCCAGGTCGACACCCGCCACTGCGCTTGCGTCCCAGCGGAAACCCATACTTAATCCTTCGGCTGGCGAGATAAAGCCGGTACCTCGGACACCCCCAAATGAGCCTCGCGCGCTGGTTTCGGAGAAAGTAACGCTTAACCAAGCCAGCGCCCACACCAGGAAAGTCAGGAAAGGTCACAAACCTCAGCTCTCGATTTCATCTGATGAAGAGGAGAAAATGCGCTCGAAAACCGCAAAGAAGGTGCGCACACGCGAGCCCTCGTGGACCATCCCTCTTGCCCCAGTAGCTCAAGTTCAACCGTCGCTGCTTCTACCGTCGGTACTTCCAAGGGAGAAAGAAGACAGTGATTCAGGACGTAGCACAAGCACCGGTATCAGATCGAAGGCATCCACATCCTCGAGTTCCTCGACGGACAATGATCTTTCGACCGCCAGCACGGAAACAGCAGCCACTACCGTTTCTATCTGTTCCACATCTAAATCTTCCGCCAAACATATATTGCCCAGGAACCTCAACCTCCGTATCCAGGTTCCGCCTCTCACGCCGTCACCAGTGGAGGCAAAGAAATCCGCCCGTCGAAATCCCGCTCGCAATCCATCCATGTTTGGTCCTGAATTGCCTTGTCCGCAGCGCACGCCTGCATCCCCTTTGTGCATTCCTGTTTCCTCACCAATGCCACTTTCGCCACCTATGAACCCGGCTGCCAGCGCCTCTTCCACACCGCCCTTGTCTGCGTCCTCTCGCCCGCGTACTCTTCGCCGAGCTGCTCGGCGCATCTCCTTTGGGAGCACGGCTGCAAGTGGAAGCTCGCTTAGTTCGGCTGAAAGTCCACGAGGCCATAGCGGGGAAACACTGACTCTCGGCAGCGCCTTTCAGCTTGCGTGAGTCTAGCTAGTGGAGTGTGAAGTGCTGGGCTCTCCACTACCACCTATCTGTCAATGCCGGATATGACTTCACTTTGAATCAATTTCCTTTCATCACCTATCGTCTTTCGTCCTTTTGCTCTAAACGTTCCCTCCATTGTTGTATGAATTGATAGCTTTTCTGATCATGTCCTTTTCTTTTACGTTTGCCATGACTTGTCGCTCACAATCTTTGTTCTATTAACTCGAAAATTTCGTGTCTCATTCGCTTCCTGAACTCCTGTCACCTTTTTGTTCTTTGCACTTGCGTTTCTCGTGTGATGACTACTTGCACTTCTCCCTTCATACACCTTCATTGGATCTTCTTCTCTTCTATTTTTCATCAAACCCTAGCCAACTCTGTCTGTGGTCTATCAGCGCGTCGACCCCCTCCCACATTCCTTCGTAATATTTCTCTTTGATTCCATGAGGTATGCTCTTCCATCGCGAACTTTCAACGACCTGACTCATTACATGCATAGATCGTTCATTCCTAGCTGCAATATCCCCTGCTTCTTGCCACTTTCATCGCGTGCTAAACGACACGACCCAACACTGACGCTCCTTTCCCCCCCGATCTGCCCGTCATTCACGTCCGCCCATCCGATTCCGTCGCCTTGCCACGGTCGCTGGGGAAAGCTCTGGGTTTTCTTATTTTCAACCGTTTGTTCGTTTCTTCTTCTGCATTTCTCCCTGCCCATATTGGGCCTTGTTTCGGCTGCTTTTTTTATATCGAGCTCTGCTCTCGAAGCTGTATGCACGACCTGTCCGTCACTGCTGCCACTCACTAACCCCTTCGCACACTGACCTTTGTGTCCACTCGACGCTCATTCATATTTTTCCCCTCGTATTCACATCCACCGAGGCTTGTACAAATTCAACTCCATCCCCACATCTCTGTGTTCTACTCACGCTTGTTCCCTACTGCTCCTTGAATCCTATTGTTCATCCCATCACTCCTCTTTTGTCCTTGTACAACAAACCTACTCACCCTGAATCCATTTGTTGACTGTCTCAGATGTTGGGTGAGTGTGGAATAGTAGTTCCAACAATTTTATGGTACAGTTTAAGCATGCTACCCATCCATACTTGTACCATTGGTTGTATGCTTTGTACAATAGTCTGTAGACAAAGAAAGAAGGCTGCAAAAACCAGTGTGATGCTGGGATGAGTTATTTGTAAATAATGAACAGTAAGAAATATATGAGATGGTGATACTTGGAACTTATGTACTGTTCCAGCAAGTATTTTCCTGATCATCCACAAACCAGACATGGGGTTTTAACTTTTATCCATTTTTCCACAACTGCATACATGAAATGGCAGACTAACAAACACTGAGAGGGAGTAAAGCAGGCACAGGACACAGCAGGAAAGCAAGTTGGCAGCCTAACATGCAACAAAGCAAAGAGAAAAAAACTTGAAAACACAAAGCATTATGAAAGCACATTTGAACAAAGCCCTCTAGACAAAGTTGGTTGTCTCCAAGTCAACCACCTCAATCCAGGCAGATTCCTCATAGAAGCTGCTGATCAGCTCTCCAATGAGGGACTTGCCTGGACCAGCATACTTGTCAACATATGCTTTGTTGGTGAAGATGACCATGCCTCTCTTGCACCTACTCAACATGACATTCATTCTCCTCTTGTCTTGAAGGAAACCAAGGTCCCTGGATCTAACCAGGGAGATGATGATATAGTCTTCTTCATTGCCTATACCACCATTTGCATTCAAGTTGATTACCAGTACAATAAAATGAACTTACCTTGGAAGGAGTCCACATTGAAACATTTATCCCCCCACTCCAGTTCAGCCTTCTTCAGCTCCTCTTCAATCAGGGCCCTCTGGGCATCATAGGGAGTGATGATTCTGAAGTTCTTCCCTTGGGCTTGAAAGATGGTGGAAAGCTGAATAATAGCCTTGCACTCCTCCAAGTTCTATAGCCAAGGTAAACTCAATTCATAGTGCAATCATCATCAAGATTGCACTTACCTTCCAACTGGTACTTTGGGCAATTTGT
>JBBPSY010000528.1:0-12001 GCA_038093855.1 Rugiboletus extremiorientalis
CCTGACTTAAACTCCATTGAACATCCCTTGGATTATCTCAAAAAGAGACTTTCAAAGCAAGAATACCCTTCAGTGGAATTCATGAGTTGTGGGAGAGGATTCTGGAGAATTGGGAGGAGATAGTAGTGCTAAGTACTAATATTTGTCAAATACCCTAATGATTGATAAAAGGTGCAAAACTGTTACAATGGTGTCTTTGGATTAGAGTGACCATATCTCCACAGCATCTGACCCAAATTACATGACCCAGGGACAACATTTGTAGCCAAGGCTAGTGGTTCCCACGCCCCCACCAACCCTAAGCGAAATTCCCACACCCTCTAGCCCCACACCATGTGCAGTCCAAAAGTACCAAACATTGTAACAGTTTTGCACCTCACTGTAAAGATTGACCTGGAAGAAGGAGCCGAACCTCCAATTGGTCGGCTCTACTCCATCTCTCCCTCCGAACAAGGAGCCCTTCAGGACTTCCTTGATGAACATCTTCAGATAGGCTTCATATGCCAGTCCACTTCCCCTCATGCAGCTCCGATCCTCTTTGTTCAAAAGAAGGATGGTTCCCTTTGGCTCTGCATAGATTTCCGTGGTCTTAACAAGATCACTAGGAAAGACCGTTATCCTCTTCCCTGCACTTCCGACCTCCTCGAAGCCCCTAGTGGAGCAAAGGTCTATACTAAGCTCAATCTCCAGCATGTGTACCATCTGGTCCGTGTTGCTGAAGGTGACGAATGGAAGACCACGTTCCATACTCGTTGGGGTTCATTCGAATGGTTGGTAATGCCTTTTGGCCTCACTAATGCTCCAGCAGCTTGTCAGCGCTTCATGAATAGCATCTTCGCGGATCTGTTGGACGTTTCCGTAGTAATCTACCTCGATGACATTCTCATCTACTCCTTCAACCCTGCTGCTAATTGTAAGCATGTCCGTAAGGTTCTCTGGTGGCTCCGAGCCAATGGACTTTACCTCAAACCAGAAAAATGTGAATGGCATATAGATACCGTCGAGTACCTCGGATATATCCTCTCTCCCTCTGGCCTCACGATGGCCACTGATAAGATACAGACCATCTTGGGTTGGCCAGAACCTCAGAAGGTCAAGGACATTCAGTCCTTCCTAGGCTTTGCCAATTTCTATCGCCAGTTCATCTGTGGCTACTCCAACATAGTAATCCCGCTCACTCGCTTAACCCGTAAGGGGGCCCCTTGGGTCTTCTCCAATGATTGCCAGCATTCTTTCCAGCGTCTTAAGGATGCTTTCACCTCCGCTCCGGTCCTCGCCCATTGGCTTCCGGACCTTCCTTTAGTCATGGAAACCAACGCCTCCAACTATGCCATCGCCAGTATTCTCTCCATTGTCTCCTCCAACTCCGAGCTCCACCCTGTCGCTTTCTACTCCCAAACGCTGGTTAATGCAAAGTTGAACTATGATACTCACGACAAGGAGCTCCTGGCAATTTTCAAGGCTTTTCGTAGTTGGCGGCACTACCTTGAGGGCTCCTTACTGCCTATTGACGTTGTCACGGACCATAAAAACCTGGAGTATTTCTCCTCTACCAAACTCCTTACTCAGCGCCAGGCCCAGTGGTCTGAGTACCTTTGCCAGTTTAACTTAGCTGTGAGGTACCGCCCTGGTAAACTGGGTGCCAAGCCCGACGCTTTGACTAGACGATGGGATGTCTACCCCAAAGAGGGGGATAGGGACTATGCTCGTATCAATCTCGGGAACTATAAGCCCATCTTCACCTCCGAGCAACTTGTGTCCTCCTTGCGGGCTACCTATCTTGCTACTCCGCTTCTCTGGGCTAGTGTCCTGATGGACATTGACTAGCTCCGTTCCGATATCCTCTCTGCGCTCCCCAATGACCCCATTGCATCTCCCCTCCTTTCCTCTGACACTATTAAGGACCCACATTGGACTATTAATTCCGACGGTTTCCTTCTCCGGAACAATCGTATCTATGTCCCCGTTGCTGCTGATCTCCGTCTCACTGTTCTCCGGACTTTCCATGACCATCCTATGGCCAGACACTTCGGACAGAACTGCACACTGGAACTGATTCGATGGGAATATACTTGGCAGGGCATCCACACATTTGTCAAGGACTATATCAACTCTTGTACCGCCTGTGCTCGTGCCAAAACTCCCCAACATTGTCCATACGGACTTCTAAAGCAACTCCCCATACTGGAGAAACCATGGAATTCCATCTCCATGGATTTCATCAAACAACTTCCTCCTTCGGACGGCTTTACGGCTATCCTCGTGGTTATCAACCGGCTTTCCAAGCAGGCAGTTTTCATCCCCACTCATGATACCATTACCTCCACTGAGCTAGCTAAGCTGTTCCTGATACATGTCTTCTCCAAACACAGAGTTCCTGCCCATGTTACTTCAGATCGGGGTTCCGAGTTTGTATCGCACTTCTTCCATTCCTTAGGGAAAGCTCTTGAGATGCATCTCCACTTCACTTCGGGCTATCACCCCAAGGGGGATGGTCAAACTGAATGTGCTAACCAAACTCTTGAGCAATACCTTCGGATTTACTGCAGTTACATACCAACAAGACAATTGGTCGGAACTCCTTCCGCTCGCAGAATTCTCCTATAACAATGCACCCAGTGCTACCACTGGCATGTCCCCCTTCTTCACTAATAAGGGGTACCACCCAAACTTCTCTGTTTCCTCCGATCTCCACCTCTCATCCTCTGCGGCTCAGTCCTACGTCACAGATTTAGATGAACTCTATACTTTCCTCCATTCGGAGATGTTGGAAGCGCAACAGCATTACCAAGGACCGGCGGACAAGAAGCGTAGCCTCGCTCCAGACTTCATAATTGGAAATCAAGTATACCTCAAAGCGAAGTTCCTCCGTTCTACTAGACCCTCCAAAAAACTTTCCGAAAAATATTTAGGACCTTTTACTATTATTGCTAAGCCTGGTTCTTATTCCTATACATTGCAACTGCCTGACTCAATGAACTCTGTACATCCGGTTTTCCATGTCTCGCAGTTAGAACCTTGCATTCCAAATACTATTCTGAATTGGGTCCAACCACCGCCTCCTCTGATCAGAGTTGACAGTGAACCAGAGTACAAGATTGAGGAAATCTTGAATTTCAAGGTCGATTGGAGACGATGCCACTGTCAACTCCTGTACTTGGTACATTGGCTCGGTTACGAAGGAACTGATGACGAGACCTCCTGGCTACTCGCTATGGAGCTAGAACATGCGAAGGAGCTAGTTGCAGACTTCCACTGGAGGTACCCCAGCAAGCCCGGACCTGACTTCTCCTAGTGCCAGACTTACTCCAATGTTCCTCTTGCTGTTTTCCTTCTCCATTTTCACTCAGTTATTCGCGTTTATATCACATTAAGACCAAAAGAAAAGAAAGAGAGAAAAAAGCAAAGTATATTACTATTACTCCTTATTGCTCCTGCACTTCCTCCGCTACCTCCGTCTCCTCCATCTCTTCTGTCTCCTCCTCCGCTTCCTTCTCCTCCTTTTCCGTCCCCACTCCTCTTTCCTCCATCTCTACCTCCATACCCACTCCTTTCTCCTCCTTTGCCCTCTTCTTTTCCTTCCTCTTCCTCCACTCTTCTCCAATCTTCTCCATCACCCTGCAGATCCTCCTCAATTCCCCCACCATGGTCCCCAAGTGTGCCATCATCTCGTGCACCATGGCCACCGCCCACACATCCATCTCCCCAGCAGCCGCTCCCTCCCTGGAGCTGCCTGCCTCCTGGGTCCGTGCCACCCTTGGAAAGGGAGGCACCATGACCTCAGGTCAGGGCCTCTGCTTCTGTGTCCTCTCCTCCACCTCCGACGCCTCCTCCGGCACCTCCTCCAACGCGCTCTGTCTGCACGAGATGTGCAGGGCCGTGCAGGCCCTACACGACATGCCCTTTGTCCCGGGTTCTGGCGGCTCGCATTCAACTTCCCGGCAAAGGCATCGGTCGCATGTCCCCCACTCGCAGGCCTTCCCCTTCACGGTTCTTCGCCTCTTCCGCAGGGGCAGTGCCCTCCCCTTGTCCTCCGAGGAGGACAGTTCTATGACTTCCTGTGGGGCAGTCAGCTCCGGTCACCCGCAATGCTACTGACGACTCACCTTCCCCTTGCCCTTTTCCTGGGCTCGGGCTGCCTCTGCTACCTCCCTCTCCTTCTGCACTCGCTCCTCCACTGCCCACTGCCTCTCTGCCCGTTCCCTCCGAAGTCGCTCCTCCCGCTCCTTCTTCTCCCAGCTCTCTCGCTCTCGATGCGCCTGTTCTTCCCATGCCAGGCGCTCTTCCTCTGCCTTTTGCTCCTCCTGTTGTCACTGCATCTCCTGCAGTTGCATGGTGAGTGTGGTGATCTTGGCGTCAAGTTGGTCGGTCGGGGGCGCCATGTCGTTGGTTGATTGGTTGTCAGGAATGGGTGATGATGAAGGGATGTTGAGATGTCACTCCAATGAACCCACGACTTATATCATGTCAATTTCGGACTCCGTTCAAAGTCTGCTGTGGACCAACAATGCGCTTAGCAGTTCCGCTCCCGCTTAGCATTCCTGCCTCCGCTTAAGTGATTTTCACCTCCGCTCCATTGTAGGCCTCGGGGGCTCAGCCTTAACAGGGGGGCACTGTCATATCCATGATCTCCGGTGGTCAAGCGACCACCTCTGGTTGTTTTCTTTACATCTCCGGTGCACAACCATCATCTCCATATTCGGGTCTATAATCAGTATCCAGAGTTGCATGCTTCCCTACCGGACTTCCATATGATGTCACCCTTTGTTCCCCTTGACGTTCTGTTTCATGTTCTCGTACCTAACCATGTGTCTCCTGTCATCCTCCATATGTCTCCTGTCATCCTCCATATGCTCCTGTCATACTTCCTCATCATTTGTTTCACTTCGTAGCTACCAACTGTCATTTGCTACATACCCTCTTCTGATCTCAGTCCTGGTACGTAGTATAAGTATTGCGCCCTCCGTCTGTAGACCTCAGTTTGTAAATCAACTAAGTCACCCCTCCTCGCCCAAGTTCCTTTCTGACCTTCCCTTACCCTCCTCCGTATTACTTCCCAAATACGAGGACACAAGGCTCGGCAAGGGCGCGACACATAAGTCCTGCACCAACGTCCTTATCCGTTGAGTACCCTTGACCTCCTTACCCTCCGTCGGACTTGTACCCAGAGGGAACGGACTTGACACCCATCACCTGCATCCTCCACTGTCTGCCTAAGTGAGGCCCACTAGTGCTGCACTTAGTGCTGGTTCTCTTCACCCTTCACTCTCTTGATCCCCTTCCCACCATTCCCTCATGGCTGTTCCCTACCATGCCCATCACTCGTCTCAAGTGCTCACTCACTTGACAATCCACAGATAGGCTCATGCATAACAAAAGAATCAGCTGCCCTCTACATCACCTACTGTTCAGTAGTAGTGACCCCACCCCTCCACCACCAAGTTTCAAGTCCCTAGTCTGGATGACAATGACTTGTCCATAGACAATTGAGAAGCAAGACAAGCCACAGCTCTAGCCACCTCAGCCCAACTTTCTGAGATTCAGAATCAGAATCTTGAAGAGGTGTTCCTTGTTAGGGAAGAAAGCCTTCATATTGAAGAAGACAGGAGATGAAATGAACAGTATGAACAAGACTGTGCCCACAGAAGGATTGCTGGAAGTGGTAGCCCATCATCTGGGTCTACAACTCTGACTGCTTGTGTACTGGTACCAGCCCAGACACCTGTTTGGGGAGATTGAGTGCCAGCCTTGACTAGAACTTGCCTGAGAGGGTACCAGCCTCTGCACAACTGACCGGCTCCCCTCTAGCTATTGCTAGCCCAAGGAGTCTAGTACCCGCTGAGAGACCAGCTATACACCTCCCTGGGGAAGATAGTGATCAGTCTGACCACTACTCTGATGCTGACAAATCAAGCAACAAAGAAGCAGATATGGGAAAGAATCACTATCAAAGGAGTTTTCTGGCAAGATCTCAGATGCCAACTGGTGGATCTCTGCCATGAGTACCTTTGCTATCACCAAAAAGGACAAGTACTCTGATTACAACCTGGTGGCCATAGCCTTGTCCAAAATGCCTGAAGGACAAGGAAAGATGTTCACAGAAGGATACTATCAGAAGGGAGCCAAGGACCCTGATACATGGATGAAGTGGAGAAAGTTCATGGAGGAATTCAAGATTGCCTTTGCTACCAAGTGTTACAGTTGAGCGCCCCACCTCTCGTCTGTGGCTATCATTTTCCCCTTTTTCCTTTACCCCTGTAACTTACTTCAAGGATGACTGGCTAGTCTTCCCAGACATACCTGTCATCAATACGCCAGAGCTCCCTTAAGCCGCTCCAGACCCCTTTCTTCCTATCCCGAATGCCCGCAGATTTCCTTATCTAATCCATGGATTTCTTTATCTAAATCCACAAATCTCTTTCCCACACCTGCAGATTTCCTTCTTCCTTTTCCAGAAACCCGCAGACTCTCTTTCCCCTTCCCTTTCTGGAAATCCGCAGACTCCGCAGCTTGCCCTTATGGCAAGCTCCCTTTTTAACCCTTTGACCCTCCCCTTCGCCCCATTCCTCGACCCAGGGCTCAGGGTTGTATTACTAGATAAATAGCTAGGGACTCCACTGTATTCCTTAGCTTATTCTACGCAGTCTCGGTTTACTGTGTGTCGTCACTAAGCTCGCAAAGCATCATTCCTTGCTTTGCTCCTTGTCCTAGAACCATAAACCTTTGGGACTTCCAAGGGGTAACTTGCTCCCTTGCCCATCACCCGCATCTCCCAATTCCGCACAAGCAGATTTATCTTTGACATGCTTGCTGCAGGTCTTCTCCGCCATTCGCCACCTTGATCCCCTACCCCATCATTCCCTCGTGGCTATTCTAAGTAAAGTCAACTGCCCATCTTGAGTGTTACCTTGCTTGACGACCTGCAGTTAAGCCCATACGTAACAAAAGAATAAGCTGCCCTCTACGTCACCTACTATTCAGTAGCAGCGACCCCCACCCTCCACCACCACATTTCGAGCTCCCAGTCCAGATGACGACGACTCAGCTGTAGATGATCAAAAAGCGAGACAAGCTGCTGCCCTTGTTACAGCCTCCCGTCAGAATGAGCTCCGCAACCAAGAGCTTGAACAACAGTTCCAGGCTAGAGAAGAGTGGCTTCATATTGAGGAAGAAGACAGGAGACGAAACGAACAGTATGAACGAGACCGTGCCTGCAGAAGGATAGCTGGAAGTGGTAGCCCATCGTCTGGGTCTGCTACTCTGACTGCTCGTGTACCAGTACCAGCCTGGACACCTGTTTGGGGAGATCGGGTACCAGCCCTGACTCAGAACCTGCCAGAGAGGGTACCAGCCCCTGCTCACCCTACCAACTCCCCTCTAGCCATTGCTAGCCCAAGGAGTCTAGTACCCATAGGGAACCCTGACATACACCTCCCTGGGGAAGACAGTGATCGGTCCGACCACTATTCTGATGCTGAAGGTAGTAGCGACAAAGAAGCAGATATGGGGAAAGAATCTTTATCAAAGGAGTTTTCCAGCAAGATCTCCAACACCAATTGGTGGATCTCTGCCATGAGTACCTTTGCTGTTGCAAAGAAGGACAAGTACTCCAACTATGACTTTGTGGCAATAGCCTTATCAAAGATGCCCAAGGGACAAGGCAAGACATTTGCGGAAGGGTATTATGCAAAGGGAGCTGATGACCCTGATACTTGGATGAAGTGGAGGAAATTCGTAGAGGAATTCAAAATTGCCTTTCCCACCAAGGACAATGAAGCGGAAGTGCGGAGACAGTTATGGACTCGGCACATGTTGCCAAAAGACGGACCATCTTCGTTCTCCTTTACTTGCTATCAAACCCGCTTCTCCCTTCTGGCTGGACAGGCAAAAATCAAGGAAGAAGCCACCCTCTGCGACTTCTTCGCTAGAGGCCTCCACCCCAAGATCATGAAGATTGTCTTGAGCAGAACAGAACCTACCACCCTCAAAGACTGGATCTCCCGTGCCTCGTCGGCCACCCAACAACTAGCCAAGATTTCTGATTACCAATGAGGTCAATATTCCACACCCCGCAATTACCATGACCCTAACACAATGGATGTTGATGCCATCAACCTAACCCCCACTGAGAGAGCTCACCATATGAAAGAAGGGCAATGCTTTATCTGCCATGCTAAAGGATGCTCCACCTGAAAGCATCGGAAGGGTAACGAAGGACCTTCCCATGAGTGTAAAAACTGAGGCCTGTCACCAAGAGGCTCATCTTCCACATCGGGATCTGGAAGAAGCGAGCAGACGAGAGCTGTCTCCACTGGATCACAGCTGGAGAAGTATATCCAGAATTTAAAAGATAACAAGAAGGGGGACAATGAAGTCCTTCAGGTTCTTAAGACATGCTTTGAACCTGGCTACCAAGGAGAAGAAGAGACCCCTAACTCCCAGATGGATATCAATGAAGAAAGAGTCGCAAATGTGAGCATATGCTCTCTGGCTCTGAGGAAAGCCCAGGATTTTTAGAAGAGAGGTGAGTGGCAACATCTCTAACCTCTCCCCAGTACCCCTCTGTAATTGTATCCACTGAAGACCAATCAATGCTAGTCCCTATTCCGTGTCTTCGGTGGGAGGGGCAAATGTTGCAACCACTATGGCCCTTATCGATAGTGGAGCCACTGGAAACTTTGTTGACTATGCCTTTGCCCGAAGGAACAAATTCCCATTCAAACATATCAAAACCCCTCTCCATGCCATCAATGCTGATGGAACCACCAACCGCAAAGGAAGCATTCTCTTCAAGACTGCCCTGGTTATCCGAATAGGAGATCATGAAGAAGAACGAGACTTCCTTATCCTTGCTAGTGGAAAGGAGCAGAACATTATTCTGGGAATGACCTGCCTCTCTGAAGTTAATCCCACTATCAATTGGTCTTCCAGAACCATATCCCTTCCTCAGATGCCCTGTAAACAAGAGCTAGACAACCATAAGGCACTTGCACAGCAATACCTCACCCAATATCTTGGCTTAGACCCTGACACCAAACTAGCCAAGATGTATGAACGACGCTTCGTAGAAGAACAGACGTTTATCCGGAAAATGACCCTCTACCACTCTAGTCCAACAAGCAGACCACACAAAGAAGGTACTGCCCGACACATACAAAGAGTATGCTGACGTATTTGTGGACAGAGAAACCACCACCCTTCCCCCTGTATGAGCCTTTGATTATGTGATCACCACCAACAAAAGCTTCTCTCCGAAACAAGCCAAGAACTACCCCCTCAATCCCGAAGAACTGGAAGCTTGTAGAAAGTTTGTCAACGAAAACCTGAAAAGCAGTAAAATCCAGCCATCAAAATCCCCACAAGCCACCCCCTTCTTTTTCATACAAAAGAAGGACAGGAAGCTGTGGCTGTGTCAGGATTATCGATATCTCAATTCCCAGACCATCAAAAACACATATCCTCTACCCCTAATAGGAGATCTTATCGATAAACTCAAGGGATCTTCGATTTTCACCAAGATGGATGTGTGTTGGGGATATAACAATATTCGGATTAAGCCAGAAGACCACTGGAAGGCAGCCTTCATCACTCCACTAGGACTTTTTGAGCCCACTGTCATGTTCTTTGGGCTATGTAACTCGCCAGCCACATTTCAGGCATTCATGGACCACATGTTCGGAGACTTCATCGCAGAAGGGTGGCTAATCATCTATATGGATGACCTTCTAATCCACTCTGCAGATCCAGTGCTTCATGCAGAACGCACTTGAAAAGTGCTCCAACATTTCCAGGAGCAACAGCTGTTTTTGAAACTCGACAAATGCATGTTTGATGCAACAGAAGTCGAGTACCTTGGTATGATAGTAGGGAAAAACTTGGTCCGCATGGACCCTACCAAATTGTCTGCCATCGAGCAGTGGGACCCCCCAAAAGACATCAAGGCCATCTGTTTGTTCATAGGATTCTGCAATTTCTACAGGAAATTCATCCCCAGCTTTTCCAACCTTGCCCAACCCCTCCTAGACCTAACCAAGAAAGGCACCCCTTGGGAGTGGACTGATGACCGGATACAAGCCTTCCACAGGATAAAGGAGACGTTCACTCACCAACCAGTCCTGGCTCTACTGGATACCACCCAACCTTTCTTCGTCATGACTGATGCATCCCTCACCACATTGGGCGGAGTACTCATGCAGAAAGATACAAATGGAGACCTTCACCCTTGCGCCTACCTTTCCCACCGCTTCATCAAAGCTGAGTGGAATTATGACATCTATGACCGCGAACTACTAGTGGTCATCCATGTGCTGGAAGAATGGCGCCATTACCTCATGGGGACTCTCCACCCTGTCTCTATCCTAACAGATCACAAGAACCTGACATATTTCTGTGAGCTGAGGAAACTGTCTCGACAACATGCCTGCTGGAAACTATTGCTACAGGATTTCAACCTATACTTCATACATGTCCCCAGTTCCCAGATGGGCCCCACCGACACCCTCTCTCGCAAGGACCACATGGACACTAGCACAGACAATGTAGAGGTTACCCTCCTCCCTCCAGATGTGTTCACTCAGAGCTTAGACCTCGCAATTGCTGAAAGGACTGCAGATTCCACCCCAGACGACCTCCTTGTCATTGATGCCATGAAAGCTATTTCCCTTGGAACCTCC
This sequence comes from Rugiboletus extremiorientalis, assembly GCA_038093855.1. Taxonomy (NCBI): domain Eukaryota; kingdom Fungi; phylum Basidiomycota; class Agaricomycetes; order Boletales; family Boletaceae; genus Rugiboletus; species Rugiboletus extremiorientalis. Next base: position 10,674 of record JBBPSY010000528.1, read on the forward strand.
CTCTTCCCCTGCACATTGCCTGATGACTGGAAGTTTGACAGTGGGAAGCTTTATTTCTGGAATCAGCTGTACATCCCTGTGGGCCAATGAACCGACCTCATTCACCTTATTCATGATAACCTGGGTGGAGGCCATTCTGGGCACTTCCACACCATCAACCTGCTTGAACAGGACTACTGGTGGCCCAGCCTTGCCACCTTTGTCCGACGGTTTATATCCGGATGTGCCCACTGCCAGAGGAACAAGGTGGACACCCACCCCATGGCACTGTCCCTCATGCCAATTGCCTCAATGGCTACCCACCCATTCCAGGTTGTCTCCACAGATTTGATCACAGGCTTGCCACCTGTCCAGGGCTTTGACAGTGTCTTGGTTGTGGTCGACCATGGCCTTATGAAGGGGGTGATTTTCTGTCCCTGTACCTCCACCATTGATGCAGAAGGAGTGGCCAAACTCTTTTTTGACCACATGTTCAAGCGATTCGGCTTGCATGACAAAGTTATTTCTGATCGAGGCCCCCAGTTTGCCTCCACATTTGCATGAGAGCTTGCCAGACTGCTCTCCTATGACATAGCACTATCCACTGCCTACCATCCACAGACTGATGGAGAAACCGAATGGGTAAACCAAGAGTTGGAGACCTATCTACGGCTTTTCTGCAATGGGAACCACACGAAATGGGTTGACCTCCTGACCTTTGCTGAATTCCACCACAACTCAGTCACCCATTCCGTCACCCAGAAATCCCCATTCTCCCTCATGATGGGTTATGAACCCTGCTCCTACTCTCCTCTTGGAAAGATCTTTCTCCCAGCACTTGAGATCCGCCTCTGTTGCAATTTGACATTGTAACACTTAGTAATCAAGGACATATCACGAAAGATAGTCGCATGCGAAGGCATTGCCTGACGATTATCAGTACGAATATGGACTACGATGGTAGCCACTCATACTTTACGATGTATTCCTAAGAGAATCCCCTAGAGACGGCACGTGACCATGGGATATCTCATATTACATAATATATAAGTACCATTTACCTTGTAGCATAGCATACGATGGCCAATGAGGCCTATACGAACATTACATGTAGCATTACATATACAGTGAGGTGCAAAACTGTTACAATGTTTGATACTTTTGGATTACACACAGTGTGGTGCTGGAGGGTGTGGGAATTTCGCTTAGGGTTGGTGGGGGGGTGGGAACCACTAACCCTTGGCTACAAATGTTGTCCCTGGGTCATGTGATTTGATTTAGAGGCTGTGGGGATATGGTCATTCTAATCCAGAGACACCATTGTAACAGTTTTGCACCTTTTGTCAATC
>JBBPSY010000529.1:0-11991 GCA_038093855.1 Rugiboletus extremiorientalis
GCTTCACCCCATCGCATTTCCCCCTTAACTCTCTCCCCTTCCATGCCCTGCACCGACCGTCCCGACTCCTTCGAATACAACATTCCCCCCATGGCCGTAACCTACCCCACCCCCTCTGTCTCATCAGTTTCTTCCGTTACCGATTCCACTATAGACGAACCCTCCTCTACCGTACCCTCTCCTGGATGGGAATCCTCCCATCTCCCCACACCCCTAGCTAGTAGACTCTCTTTTCCCTTACGATTAGCCCCTTCTTCTCCTACCCCTGTCGAATCCGTTGACCTCCCGGTCTATGCCCACCGTCTCCAAGACTCTTTCCCAGACAACAACTACGTGAATCGCCTCGACGCCGCAGCCAGAAGCTCCAGACTAGCCATCCCCATCGAGGCCCACCTCGACATTGGTTCCCCCCTACGCGTCCTTTACTCCACCTATCTACAAGCTCACCACATTCGACAGTTCTCCTCCCCCCGCATCCACACCCTGAATACCCATGTAGACCTGGTGCGGGAACAGACCGCTGCTGTGGTCGACAGTATCATAGGAGACCTGCGGATCGCCTTCTATCAACTTGAGATGGGCGAGTTCCTAGACGACCTGGACTGATACCTGTCTGAGCTTAACTCCTCCCCGGACGCCATCCCCACTGTCCCTAATTCCCCCTCCCCCGCCGCACACACCCCCATCTCCGCCTCCTCCGAACCCCTTACCCAAGCCGAGGCTGATGCCTTAGAGCTGGCCGAGGTCCGATGGAATGGCGGGACTCGCTACCAGCGGTATTCCATATCCCCCACGCACCCTCGCTACCACGAGGCGTGTTTCGAGTGCCATGAATTAGGGCACGTCCGTGTTGACTGCCGATTCTACCAATGCCCCATTTGCCTCTTGTGGCATCCTGGCCATACCCAAGCCGTCTGCCCCCTCTGCCGCCTTCCCCCTCCCCGTTGTCAATCCTCCTCATCGTCCTCCTCTACCCAGTCCAACCAGCCTTCCTCTGCCTCTCGCTCCACCCGCATCTCCACCCAAGGACGCTCCTCTCGAAGGACCTCCCGACCAATCACCTCCCCTACTCCTGCCCCAGTCTGCAGGAATTCTCGTCCTCCCACACCCCCCGGAGCTGCTGGAGGAGACTACGACGATGCTATCGACGACATCGGCTGGGGAAATATTACCGGATCCCCTGGGGCGTCATATGGAGCATTTTAAAAGCTGGGATTAGATTCTTCGTCGATGACTCAATCATATGACGGGGGTAATGTTACGATTCGTTTCTTTTCTCGTCCTCCCCCTATTTCTTCTTGTATTACTAAGCCTTGTGTTGACTCCCCGAGAGGCTGTACCTTTTCCTTAGTCATTTCCCTTATCGCTGACCAACCCTCCCTTCCATTAGTCTTACTCATCACTTGCTCGGTCAGCGACCCCCTTCCTCCACATTCTATGACCTTCTACTAGATTCTATCTCTCATTTCCGAAACGTATATAAACCAGTCGTTTACCTGACTGTATTTTCCTAACTTTGACCTACTTGGCAATCAACCTCGTAGTCCCTCCGAACCCTTGGACCTCTATAAGTCATCTGCACCACTTCTGAAGTGTGTAGCATCTATAAGTCAATCGTACCACTTCTGAAGTATACGCTTTCGTCTTGCTTAGAACCAATGTTCAAGTAAGGACGAACCCTTGATCCTATGACCCCGCAGTATCCTCATCCCTTGGGGAACCCTTGACCCTGTACTTGACCAAGTTCTACGTTAGTACTTCGGTATGAACGTAACACCCGTTCCACAACTGAGGCAGTTGACGAGGCGAGCATATTGTTACAGTTGAGCAGTCTACCTTGCCAATGAGGTTATCTTTTTCTCCCTTTTCCTTTACCCCCACGACCTACTTCGAAGATGACTGGCTTATCTTCCCAGATATCGCAGTAGTTAGTATACCAGAACTCCCCTAGACTATTCTGGACCTTCTTTTCTCTTTCTGGAAATCCTGTGGATTTCCCCTTTCTGGAATCCCCATGGATTTCCCAGGAAACCCGCAGACTCTGCAGCTCACCCTTATGGTGAGCTTCCTTTAAACCCTTTGACCTTGCCCTTCACCCTATTCCTCCACCCTGGGCTGAGGGCTGTATTACTAGATAAATAGCTAGGGACTCCACTGTATTCCCTAGCTTATTCTACACAGTCTCAGTTTTACTGTGTGTCGTCCTAAGCTTGCAAAGCCTCGTTCCTCACTTTGCCCTCTAGAATCATAATCCCTTGGGACCTACAAGGGGTAACCAGTTCCCTTGCCCATCGCCCACATCCTCCCCGTCTGTACAAGTGAGACCTACCAGAGGTTGCGCTTGCTGCCAGTTCTCTTCGCCATTCACCACCTCGATCCCCTTTATTCCCTATTCCCTCGCAGCTATTCCATGTGAAGCCCACTACTCATCTCGAGTGTTACTTGACTCGACGACCCGCAGTAAGGCCCATGTGTAACAAAAGAATAAGCTGCCCTCTACGTCACCTACTATTCAGTAGCAGCGACCCCCACTCTCCACCACCACATTCCGAGTCCCCAGTCCAGACGATGACAACTCGTCTGTAGACGATTGAGAAGCAAGACAAGCTGCTGCCCTTGCCACTGCCTCCCGCCAGAACGAACTCCGCAACCAAGAGTTAGAACAACAGTTCCAGGCCAGAGAAGAGCGGCTTCGTATTGAGGAAGAAGACAGGAGATGAAATGAATGGTATGAATGAGACCGTGCCCGCAGAAGGATAGCTGGAAGTGGTAGCCCATCATCTGGGTCCGCTACTCCGACTGCCCATGTACCGGTATCAGCCCGGACACCTGTTTGGGGAGATTGGGTACCAGCCCCAACTCAAAACCCACCAGAGAGGGTACCAGCCCCTGCTCACCCCACCGGCTCCCCTCTAGCCATTGCTAGCCCAAGGAGTCTAGTACCCGTTGGGAACCCTGACATACACCTTCCCGGGGAAGACAGCGATCAGTCCGACCACTATCCGATGCTGAAGATAGTAGCAATGAAGAAGCAGACATGGGGAAAGAATCTCTGCCAAAGGAGTTTTCTGGCAAGATTTCCAATGCCAATTGGTGGATCTCTGCCATGAGTACCTTTGCCATCGCCAAGAAGAACAAATACTCTGACTATGACCTTGTGGCAATAGCCTTATCAAAGATGCCCGAGGGACAAGGCAAGACGTTTGCAGAAGGGTATTACGCAAAAGGAGCTGATGACCCCGATACCTGGATGAAGTGGAGGAAATTCACAGAGGAATTCAAAATTGCCTTTGCCACCAAAGACAACAAAGCGGAAGCGCGAAGACAGTTGCAGACTTGGCATATGTTGCCAAAAGATGGACCATCTTCGTCCTCCTTTACCTGCTACCAAACCTGCTTCTTCCTTCTGGCAGGACAGGCAAAGATCAAGGAAGAAGCCACTCTCTGCAACTTCTTCGCCAGAGGCCTCCACCCTGAGATCATGAAGATTGTCCTGAGCAGAACAGAACCTACCACTCTCAAAGACTGGATCTCCCATGCCTCGTCAGCCACCCAACAGCTAGCTAAAATTTCTGATTACCAGCGAGGCCAATATTCTGCACCTCGCAATCACTGCGACCCTAATGCAATGGATGTTGATGCCATCAATCTAACCCCCACCGAAAGAGCTCGTCACATGAAAGAAGGGCGATGCTTTATCTGCCATGCCAAAGGATGCTCCACCCAAAAGCATCAAAAGGGTAATGAAGGACCTTCCCATGAGCGTAAAAATTGATGCCCATCACCAAGAAACTTGTCTTCCACATTGGGATCTGGAAGAAGTGAGCAGATGAGAGCCATCTCCACTGAATTGCAGTTGGAGAAATACATCTGGAGTTTGAAAGAGAACAAGAAGGGGGATGAAGAAGTCCTTCAGGTTCTCAAGACATGCTTTGAACCCAACTACCAGGGAGAAGAAGAAACCCCTAACTCCCAGATGGATGTCGATGAAGAAAGGGTCGCAAGTGTGAGCGTACGCTCCCTGGCCTTGAGGAAGGCCCAGGATTTTTAGGAGAGGGACGAGCAGCAACTTCTCTAACCTCTCCGCAGTACCCCTCTGTAATTGTATCCACTGAAGACCGATCAATACTAGTTCCCATTTCTGTATCTTCGGTGGGAGGGGGAAAAGTTGCAACAACCATGGCCCTTATCGATAGCAGTGCCACAGGAAACTTTGTTGACTATGCCTTTGCCAGGAGGAACAAATTCCCATTCAAACGTATCAAAACCCCTCTCTGCACCATCAATGCTGATGGAACCACCAACCGCAAAGGAAGCATTCTCTTCAAGACCTCCCTGACTGTCCGAATAGGAGATCATGAAGAAGAACGAGAATTCCTTATCCTCGCCAGCGGAAAGGAGCAGAACATCATTCTGGGAATGACCTGGCTCTCCGAAGTCAATCCCACTATCAATTGGTCTTCCAGGACCATATCCCTTCCTCGAATGCCCTGCAAACGAAAGCTTGATGAACATGAGGTACTCGCACAGCGATACCTCACCCGATATCTTGGCTTAGACCCTGACACCAAACTAGCCAAGATGTATGAATGACGCTTCATAGAAAAATGGACGTTTATCCGGAAAATGACCCTCTCTACCACCCTAGCCCAACAAACAGACCACGCAAAGAAGGTACTGCCCGATGCATACAAGGAGTATGCCAATGTATTTGTGGACAGAGAAACCACCACCCTCCCCCCTGTATGGGCCTTTGATCATGTGATCACCACCAATGAAAGCTTCTCTCTGAAATGTGTTACGTCCGAGACGTGACTGGGATAGACAAAGTCGAGGACGAAGAGATTCGTAGTTTGAAGTCGTCGGGTTACGACGAGGATTGATGGTTTGAGGATTTCTCGAAAGACGAGGAGCGTTTCAGAGATCAAGGGGTCAAGGGTTCGTCCTTACTTCAATTGACGATTCGAAGTAAGACGAAAGCGTACTCTTCAAAAGTGGTACGATTGACTTATAGATGCTGCACACTTCAGAAGTGGTGCAGACGACTTATAGAGGTCCAAGGGTTCGAAGGGAGTTTCAAGGATACTAGGTGATATTCCCAGTAGGTCAAAGTTAGGAGACGTTACAGGTTACAATGGCTCCTTATATAAGTAAATGATCAAGCCATGACTAAGCGATAGAACTTAATAGAAGTTGATAGAACAAAGGAAGATCGCTGACAGAGAAGATAAGGAATTCAGCGAGATAAGAGATAGTGAGATAAGAGATAAGGGATAAGGCTGACTAAGCGAATGGAATTCCATGGAATTCAGTGGAAGGAATATTAGTCAGCAAAAGGCGTTTGAAGGGAAGAAAGGAAAGTCCTCAGCGTAAACTAGACGCTAGGTCTTTGAAAGGTCTGCCTGTGATACAGGTGAGGGACCGGTTGTTCTTGGTAAAGAAGAGTTCGTTAGGAAACGAATGGTACTAAGGGGAAAAAGAATGAATCGTAACAAAACGTGCCAAGAACTACCTCCTCAATCCTGAAGAACTGGAAGCCTGTAGAAAGTTTGTCAACGAAAACCTTAAAAGCGGTAAAATCCAGCCATCGAAATCTCCACAAGCCACCCCCTTCTTTTTCATGCAAAAGAAGGATGGGAAGCTGTGGCCATGCCAGGATTATCGATATCTCAATTCCCAAACCATCAAAAACACATATCCTCTACCCATGATAGGAGATCTTATTGATAAACTCAGAGGATCTTCAATTTTCACCAAGATGAATGTGTGTTGGGGATATAACAACATCCAGATTAAGCCAGAAGACTGCTGGAAGGCAGCCTTCGTCACTCCACTAGGACTTTTTGAAACCACTGTCATGTTCTTCAGGCTATGTAACTCGCCAGCCATGTTTCAGGCATTTATGGACCATGTGTTCGGAGATTTCATCGCAGAAGGGTGGCTGATTATCTATATGGATGACCTCCTAATCCACTCCACAGCTCCAGTGCTTCATGCGGAACGCACTCGGAAAGTACTCTGACATTTCCAGGAGCAACAGCTGTTTTTGAAACTTGACAAATGCACATTTGATGCAACAGAAGTCGAGTACCTTGGTATGATAGTAGGGAAGAACTCGGTCCGCATGGACCCTACCAAGTTGACTGCCATCGAGCAGTGGGAACCCCCGAAAGACGTCAAGGCCATCCGCTTGTTCATAGGATTCTGCAACTTCTACAGGAAATTCATCCCCAGCTTTTCTGACCTCACTCGACCCCTCCTAGATCTAACCAAGAAAGACACCCCTTGGGAGTGGACTGATGACCAGATACGAGCCTTTCACAGGATCAAGGAGACGTTCACTTGCCAACCAGTCCTGGCCCTACCGGATACCACCCAACCTTTCTTTGTTATGACAGATGCATCCCTCACCGCATCGGGTGGAGTACTTATGCAGAAAGATACAAATGGAGACCTCCACCCCTGCGCCTACCTTTCCCACAGCTTCATTGAAGCAGAGTGAAATTATGACATTTACAACTGCAAACTACTAGCAGTCATCCATGCACTGGAAGAATGGCGCCATTACCTCATGGGGACCCTCCACCCCATCTCGATCCTAACGGATCACAAGAACCTGATATATTTCCGTGAGCCAAGGAAATTATCCCAATGACATGCCCATTGGAAACTATTCCTACAGGATTTCGACCTACATTTTACACATGTCCCTGGTTCCCAAATGGGCCCCGCTAATGCCCTTTCTCAAAAAGACCACGTGGACACCAGCACAGATAATGTGGAGGCTACCCTCCTCCCTCTGGATGTGTTTACCTGGAGTTTAGACCTCACAATTGCCAAAAAGATTGCAGATTCCACCCCAGATGACCCCCTCATCATTGACGCCTTGAAGGCCATTTCTCTCAGAACCTCCCTCTTTCCCCATGCATCGCCTGATGACTGGAAGCTTGATGGCAGGAAGCTTTATTTCAAAAATCAGCTGTACATTCCTGTGGGCCAGCGAACTGACCTCGTCCACCTCATCCATGATAACCCAGGCGGGGGCCATTCCAGACACTTCCGCACCATCAACCTGCTTGAGTGGGACTACTGGTGGCCTGGCCTGGCCACCTTCGTCTGACGCTTTGTGTCTGGGTGTGCCCACTGCCAGCGGAACAAGGTCGACACCCATCCCACCACACCACCCCTTGTGCCAATTGCCTCCACAGCTACCTGCCCATTCCAGGTTGTCTCCACCGATTTGATCACAGAACTGCTGTCTGTCCAGGGCTTTGACAGTGTCCTGGTCATGGTCGACCATGGCCTTATGAAGGGGGTGATTTTCTGTCCCTGTACCACCGCTATCAATGCAGAAGGAGTGGCTAAACTCTTTTTCAACCACATGTTCAAGCGATTCAGCTTGCATGACAAAGTTATTTCCGATCGAGGCCCCCAGTTCGCCTCCGCATTTGCACAAAAACTTGCTAGACTACTCTCTGTTATGCTTGTACCCAAGTACGAGTGTAAGACTTGGTAAAGTGCAGAGACAGAGGTTCCCCTTAGATCAAGGGGATTTCGAGGATAGTCAGATCAAAGGTTTGCCCTTATCTCGAATGACGATTCAAGGTAAGGTGAAAGCGTGCGCTTCAAAAGTGGCATGATTGACTTATAGAGGCTGCACACTTCAGAAGTGGTGCAGACGACTTATAGAGGTCCAGTGGTTTGGAGGAGGTTTGAAGGACTACCAGGTAGATTCCCAAGTAGGTCAAAGTTAGGGAAAATACATGAGATGAACGATGAGCTTATATATGTTTCATAAATGAAAAATGGAACGCTGTAGAAAATGGTGGAAGGTGATGGAATCGCTGACTGAGCAAGTGATGAGTAATACAGATGGGGAAGGAGGTTGGTCAGCGATGAGGAAAGGGATGACTAATAGATAAGGATAGCCTCTGGGTGAGTTGACACGAGGCTTAGTAATACAAGGTAAGAATGAAAGGAAAAGGAAAACGAGAAATCGTAACACTCTCCTATGACGTAGCACTATCCACTGCCTACCATCCACAGACTGATAGAGAAACCAAATGGGTAAACCAAGAGTTGGAAACCTATCTGCGGCTTTTCTGTGATAGAAACCACACAAAATGGGTCGACCTTTTGACCTTCGCCGAATTCCACCACAACTCGGTCACCCATTCTGTCACCCAGAAATCCCCATTCTCCCTCATGATGGGTTACGAACCCCGCTCCTACCCTCCTCTTGGAAAGACCTTTCTCCCAGCACTTGAAATCCACCTTGAGTGAATTCAGTCTGCCAGAAGCGAAGCACTTGCTGCACACGACACTGCCCACCGTCACATCCTAGAAAGGACGACTTCAAAGTTTGTACCCTGGAAGGTGGGAGACTGTGTTTGGCTGTCTTTGAAGAACCTCGCCCTGCGGTACCTCACCTGAAAACTATCTCTGTGGAAAGAAGGCCCATTTGAAATCCTGAAGGTCCTCTCGCCGTTGGCCTATCAGTTGAAATTACCTCCGCAATGGAAAATCCATGACGTTTTCCATGCCTCCCTGCTATTGCCCTATCGGGAAACGCCCGAACACAGACCCAATTACCTAAATCCTTCCTCCGACCTAATTCGCAGAGAAGAGGAATTTGAAGTTGACAGAATAGTCAAACATCGCGGCATCAAAAGTCAGAGGCAGTACCTCATGATGTGGAAAGGATATAGCCTGTCAGAAGCCACCTGGAAGCCCAAGCGGAATTTGCAGAATTCCACCCCCTTGCTCAAAGCTTATAAGCTTGCCCACAGCTGTTGAATTCCCCAATTCCCTTTGTTCCCCCCCTCACCCAGATGGCCATTGAACAACCCCTTCCTCTCATCCCTGCCATTTCCACCGTCCATGCCAATCACCTTCTGACTCAAGCTCGATATTCCCTCTATGCTGTCGTCCTCAAGTCCCCCAGACTCTCGGAGCTCCTCACTGAAACTGGATTCGTTAGTAACGACCAGTTCCTTCCAGGGCTCATCAGTGTCTTCCACAGATATGCTCACATTCGTCGAGTACACACCAAGCATGAAATGCATTATCATGAGGGGGTGTTCAGTATCCACAATGCCCCCATGGCAGAAGCTGTGGTCAGCCTCCGTCGCGAAATCCTTGCCATCCTGGATGACACACAACTTGTCTTCACCATCAACCGACTTGAGCCTCAGCTTGTTGCACACCTCCTCCGTCCCCTCCTCCTCGGTCTCTCAGCTACCGAGCAGAGAGCTTATTTCGCCCCTGAGGGAGCCTCCAGGCCCACGTCACCTATTCCCATCCCCCCTCCAAGAGGTATACCCAGTGATCCCACCTCTCCCTCTTCCATCTCCAATCCATCAACAACCATCTCCTCGCAGACAAGGGGACTCACCCCCACCACCACGATCGCTGGCTCTGGACATCCCACTCCAGCTGCCACCCCTGCTTCCTCACCTTCCCCTCCACCACCCACGACCGGCAACAGCAGCACCGTACAACCCCATCAGCTCATGGCAGCAGAGCCTACAGTCCACCCTCTCAGATGCACTGGTCCAAGCCGCTCTATCAGGAGACAACCAGTCCCCCTACTTGTTGTTGGACTTCCAACCTCCTTGCTTGCTCCCTCCTACCAACTCCTCCCCACTGCCGGATCCAGGGGAAACCCTATCGATGTCGATGCACCAACCACCTCCACCAATGTTCAACACACCTCCCCTTCCAACACGCACTGCTACCAATGCAGCAACGCCTCCCACTGGCGCATGGATTGCTCTAACTACAGATGCCCCTTCTACCATGTATCAGCTCCTGGTCACACCCAGGCCTCTTGCCCACAACACTGTTGCGGCAATTGTGACACCCTCGGACATATTATGGACAACTGTCCCCACCCTTGTAATAACCCATTCCCCTGTCAGCCCTGGACATGGAATGAGGAATCCAACAATGATTACGAGATCAATGAGGGAGACCAGTCCGGCCCTGACCGCTGAAGTTGTAGCTGCAGTGCAGCTGCCTAATGAAGGGGGTAATGTTACAGTTGAGCAGTCTACCTCGCCAATGAGGTTATCTTTTTCTCCCTTTTCCTTTACCCCTGCGACCTACTTTGAAGATGACTGGCTTATCTTCCAGATATTGCAGTAGTTAGTACACTGGAACTCCCCTAGACTATTCTGGACCTTCTTTTCCCTTTCTGGAAATCCTGCGGATTTCCCCTTTCTGGAATCCCCGTGGATTTCCCAGGAAACCCACAGACTCTGCAGCTCACCCTTATGGCAAGCTTCCTTTAAACCCTTTGACCTTGCCCTTCACCCTATTCCTCCACCCTGGGCTGAGGGCTGTATTACTAGATAAATAGCTAGGGACTCCACTGTATTCCCTAGCTTATTCTACACAGTCTCGGTTTTACTGTGTGTTGTCCTAAGCTCGCAAAGCCTCGTTCCTCACTTTGCCCTCTAGAATCATAATCCCTTGGGACCTACAAGGGGTAACCAGTTCCCTTGCCCATCGCCCACGTCCTCCCCGTCTGCACAAGTGAGACCTGCCAGAGGTTGCACTTGCTGCCAGTTCTCTTCACCATTTGCCACCTCAATCCCCTTTATTCCCTATTCCCTCACGGCTATTCCACATGAAGCCCACCGCTCGTCTTGAGTGTTACTTGACTCAACGACCCACAGTAAGGCCCACGCATAACACATATGGTATGCGAGGGGAGGCAGTAAGATGACATTGTATCTGAAGATGGAAATGTCAAATGAGGAGGGATCTGCTTGATGGGGAAGGCTATCAAGCCAGATTGAGCATCCTGGTGGTAATAGAAGTGATGGTCGGTGAAGCCTGACAGTGAGAGTGAGGACAGGATCTGAGTGAGTGGAACAGAGTCCAAGATGACTCGAGGACATCCGATCAGGAAGGCGACTGTGGATCATGAGAAGTACCAAGTGATGCTTAAACGGGAAAGGTGGTACGCATTGCAGACGTGGGACAAAGGGAGACCTAAAGGACAGTGGTGGGCACGAGCCCAAGGACACTGCAGACGAGGGTGAGCGGTTAGAACATAGGGACATGTTACGTTTGTACCGAAGTACTAACGTAGGACTTGGTCGAATGCAAGATCAAAGGTTCCCCAAAGGATTGGGGACGTTTTCAAAGATCGAAGGGTCAAGGGTTCGTCCTTACTTGAGAGATTACTCAAAGTAAGACGAAAGCGTGCGCTTCAAAAGTGGCACGATCGACTTATAGACGCTACACACTTCAAAAGTGGTGTAGATGACTTATAGAGGTCCTGAGGTTTCGGAGGGGACTACGAGGTGGAATTCCAAGTAGGTCGAAGTTAGGGAAAATACAAGGGACTATCGTCGAGTTTATATACGTTTGGTAAATGAAAAGTAGAATGTCGTAGAACATGATGGAAGGTGAAGGAATCGCTGACCAAGCAAGTGATTAGTAATGTGGATGGGAGGGAGGTTGGTCAGCGATAAGAGAAACAATAACTAATAGATAAGAATGGCCTCTTGGTGAGTCGACACGAGGCTTAGTAGTACAAGGTCACAGCGAAAGAAAAAGGGAAAAGAGAAATCGTAACAGGACATGCCTAGATAGGCATGTCGCGCTGACAGGGAAGTACTGGAGGACGGATAGTGCTTAGCCATGTGGCAATGGGTAAGCAGTGGTGGTGATAGGGGCTATCCAGTGGCGAGCGAGTGCTAAGGAGCACAAGTGATGTTCCATAAGAAGTATAACCTTCTAGGCCTATTGGTAGACATAGCAAGGTGGTCCTGGTAATGGTCTATATGTGGTGTCCTGTTGTATGAGGGAGGCAACGGAGGAAGAGCGAGTGGAAGACAAGTGACGACAACGACGAGGAAAACTATCTGAAAGAAGAAAAAGGTATGGGGGTTCCCATTATTGTAACAAAACCCTAGATTATGCCACTGTAAGCTTATAGAGCACAAGTGAAACACTGGTTTGTAGGGGAAACCAACAGAG
>JBBPSY010000530.1:0-11967 GCA_038093855.1 Rugiboletus extremiorientalis
CCAAGCGTGGGGAGACCCCTTGCCGGGCTTGGAAGGCTGGGACTTGTACCAAAGGGTCCAAATGTTGGTTTGCCCACGATGTTGACGTATGTTTCTTGGTTCCGCAGTGGATCGCGCGTGTCATTGAACCACTGTAGGCGCAGAAACCAGGGGCCGAGTCCTCCAGATCGGACAAGCAGAAACTCGCTGCTACGTCACGCTCAGTTCCGTCAGTTGGGGAAGGTTCCTCCGCTACTCAAGCTATGGACTGGTTTCGTGCTTGTCATGACCTACTGGAAGCCGAGCGTATCCGGGCGCAAGAGACCGAAGTCACCGCTGCGCGCGAGCGCGCCAACGCTCTCGTTAGAGAGGAGGCAGCCAAAACGATTAACCAAGTCGTCTTCGGCTCTATCGTATCCTATAGTGCTGGACTCGACATCCCAAGTTTGATAACAGGTTTCGAGACGTGCACGTTACGTGTTGGAAACCTTCCTCTCGATGTGAAGGAGGACGACATCCGCGCTTTACTTAGAGACCAGGGCTTGGACGCTAGCCGTTTCCATTTTGTGATCAAGAGAAAGTCGGATCGCAGGCCCGAAGCACACATCGTCACGGACATTGCTACCGGACGGGCGCTTGCCTTGGGTCTTGATGGTGTCGAACTCCAAGAGGAGGCTTTAGTGGTCGAAATGTCTGCTACCAACTCTCTCGAGGGTATGAACGCTGCCGCGGGCCAAAGTTCCGAGATCCTTACCATATCCTGGCGCGCCCCCTCTACGCGCTATGTCGCGGAGTACTTCGATATTGCTACAGCCAATGACAAGGTCAAGGAACTTAATCGTTCTGTTTTTAGCGGTCGTCGGATCAAGGTCGAGATGAACTCTCAACCTCGCGGTCGCTTCGTGCCCAATTTACGACTGAACGCGATCAAGATCGATAACCTTCCACCTACCATCAGCGATGATGATGTCATGCAATTGACGGGCTCGGCGTCCGTCAGGCGACTCCCCATTGGTGGCATCTTCGGTATCACGTACACCGTGGAGCAAATTACCAGAATGGTTCGGGACGATATAGAACGGACTGTTCCCGGAGGACTTGTGAGATTCACCGACCCTTCTGGCACCTGCACCTTGGAGGGTGTCGTTTCTGCACGTGCTCACTTTTCTTCGTGGGATGCAGCCCACACCGTTCAGACGCATCTTTCGGACAAACGATATGGCACACAACCTGTTTGGCTCCGACTTCCCGATCCAATGTACTTCACGCTCGTCATTCCTGCGGAACAGTACAAGGCTCAAAAGGCACAGTGGGATTCCCTTGTGGGCTCGATCAAAGATCGGAAAGCGTGCACACTGAATCTGCGCGACTCTGGGAACATTGTTCGCATCCAACTTTCTGGATCAGTAAAGGAGGCGACAGGTGCCCTGAAGGTGAGGGTCGAGAATCTGGCTAGAGGTGAAAAAGTGGAAGGTTGGCATCGGTCGTTTGGCATTCCCGGAAATCCATTCGCCCTCCGTGTCCATTCAGAGACTGGCGCATATCTACGTGCTGATTGGAAACGACAAATTTTGAAGGTCTACGGGGTGCCAAGAGCTATCGGTCACGCTCGCGAGATGATCAAGGGCGAACTCGGCAGGCTCGCTTCTTTAGACTACACCGTCACCCTCGCGCGGCATTCCGTGGGCTTCTTTGTCAGAGAAGGGATCCAACAGCTGAAAGACACAGTCGGAGAGAACAACGTCAAGTTTGCGATGTCCTCCCGAAAGATCACCGTCTCGGGCGGCGAAGAAGCACGTCACACTCTAGATCGTCTTATCACGCTCTCTTATAAAGGCGACTGTGGCCTCCCTAGTGCGTCGCTGGGTAGCCAAACTTGCCCGGTCTGTTACGACAGTGTCTCCTCTCCACATCAACTAGGCTGTGGTCATTCGTACTGCGTCGCCTGCCTCCGTCATTTTATTTCGTCGGCTCTCGACTCAGATCAATTACCTTTGACCTGCGTCGGGGATGAAGCTCGGTGTCGCGTTCCGATCGCCATCCCCACAATCCAGCAGTTCCTCCTTCCAACATCATTCAATCGGCTGCTCGAAGTAGCATTCGATGCGTACATCGCGAAACACCCCGAAGAGTTTAAGCATTGTAAAACCCCGGACTGCACACAAATCTATCGTGCCGCCCAGGCTGGCGCTGCCCCACAAACGCTTCACTGTCCATCCTGTTTCTCGGCCGTGTGTAGTGGATGTCACGAAGACGCGCACGACAGCCTCTCTTGTGCTGAAAACAAAGCGCAGCGGGATCCTGCGGAACAGGAGCGCCTAAACGACGCCTGGATCGCTTCGCAAAATGGCCGCGTGAAAAAATGCCCCCGGTGCAGCGTGCCAATTGAGAAACGGGAGGGTTGTAATCATATGACATGCTTGTACGCCAATACCTGCTCCGAACGATACCTGACTAACCCGTCACTTTGATCGCAAGGTGTGGCGCGCACATTTGTTGGCGCTGTATGGGGGTCTTTACTGCCCATACCATTTACGAACACATGAATGCCGCCCACGGAACGATCCACGATGATCTGCCGGTTATTCCGGAACCACCGGTCAATATCGGTATTGCAGTCGATATGGAAGAGCAGCGAGAACTACTTCGACAGGTAGAGGCGCGTCGCGCTGCTGCGTTGCACAATGCCCAGGGAGTGTATCCGAGATGGCATCAGGACGTTGCGATTTTGGGTGCAGACTATCTCGGTCTGGCACAACAGGCGAGAGATCGCCAGCGCGAGGAGGACGAAAGACAGCAACGTGCGCTCAGGTTGCAACAGCAGCGGGAGCTTGAGGAGCAAGAGAGACGTCTCAGAGAACGTCGGCTCCGGGAAGAGGAATGGGAAAGACGTCTCAGACAGGAGCGTCTGCGTCGAGAAGCGGAAGAAAGGCGTAGAGCGCAGCAGGCACAACAGAGTGGAGGTTGGGGTTGTACGCTCATGTGAGGAATTTTGGCGGATGTGATCTGGACCCATCTGTGATATATTGCCATGACGCATTGTATTTTTTTGTACATCCTGTATTGTGCTTTTCCAGCTGTCTTACCCTTGCATACGTGTCCTTTTGACAAGTTTGACGCATCTGTACAATGTTATTTAACTTCTGAACCCAACTTGGTTATTCGGGGCGTCATACGGCATTCTTCAGGACATTGAGATATTTTGGATTCACAAAAGGTGATGGAACACTTGTATAAATGTCAACGTCCCTCTTGAAAGCGAGAATTTGGCTATCGTTAGAAGAATGCCATTGCGTTGGGTGGGGCTCCCCCTAGCGATGGACGCATGACGTGTAATTGATGCAAAGGCATTGGTGATTGAACCAGCCACGGAGAACTAGAAAGCCTGCAATTCAACGAGGGTATAATAAGTCTGCGTGTCAGAAAGATATATATACCTCGGCCGAGGCCCCAACAAGTCATCTTTTCTCCCAAACCGCCATCGAAACTCACCTAAAACATCAACTCGGCACCATGATTGCAAACTACTGATACTCCCGCCTTTCTGAAACTTGGCGTTCCCATGTCCAGATTTCCTAAAGGGTTTATGCCACTGCATTTTGGCGCACGCAGATCTGTGCGCGGTTGCCCCGAGACTGGGTGCAGTGACACTGGTCTTGTCGAACATACAGAGTGATATCTTCGGCCAAGCGCGATCCCAGTATTCTCCTCTTGCATCGCTAGAGGCCGGCTGTATGCGCTTTGTGGGGTTAAAACGTGCAATTTGGAGGCTCCTCACCTCACATCGTGAAGTACCGGGTAAAGCGCAACCCGCTCCCAACTCTCGCATTCACTCGGGTAGTGCCACAAACCTTTTGACGAAGGACAGGAACACGGTTCATGTTCTCTCTGCCCCATACCCACGTTTCCATCGACTAGACCATACGGCAAACACGCGGAATTCACGTCCTGTGTACTTTTCTCTGTGTTTGGGGATGAGTATCGCTCGGATGAACGCCAAGTTTGCGATACACTCTGTGGGTATTCTTTCCTCGCCGGGATGATCAGGATTTCAGGGGAGTGCATGAACCGATTCCGTCGTCTGATCCCTACCAACGACCAAGCTAGACTACATATCAGTTGATGAGCTACCTTGTGTAGAAATCGTCAACGGAGGGTCTTGGCAGCTATAACGACATACACAGGACACTGTCAAAAGCACAGCCTGGTGATTGACATGCAGCGTAGTATTTAGCGAGCATGTCACGTCGTGAAAGTTGGGATATCGGTAAGACTCATCGAACCCTTGAATTCTCGGGCGTCGTTGTTCTCCCGAATCCTTGCGCCGTACTGGGATGTGGTCGGTAGCTCCTTGTCCGAAGGTGCACTGGACGTTCCGTGTAACAAGCGAGTACGGTCTTGTGCTTCGAATCATGCATTTTCTGGCGTAACGTCGCAGTTTGACCAATATCGCGGCTGAGCTTGCCGTCTTGGTTTACTCGGACCCACGTCGCAGTACGGTTGAGATATCGATCGCAACAACAACCAGCACTATACCAACCGCCATTCGCTTAATTTGCGTTGGTCCTTGGAAACATTTCCGGGTCAATCCGAGTCACACCTGAACGACTCAACCTGACTCGTGCCCAACATTCTGACCTTGTCCGCACCGCGTTTTTTTCAGTACATATGCCCCACCACAAGGCATACCTTCGTCCTCGTTGACGCGTCTCTTTTGCACAGGGCACGTTCCACCATGGCCGAATCGCGGTTCAACGCTCAAGACTCTCAGCTGATCGCTGACCTGCATCGGATCTCAGAAAAGTCGCCCAAGCTCATTCGATCGACGCTTTATCCTGCCCCATCGGACCCCACGGTCAACGTTCGGAGCTGGAAGATGAATGAGTTCAAGTATTATGACGTGCCGTCACCGTTCCCGACGCTCGCCCGGGGTCTGTTCTCGAGAGAGCTGAAGGAGGAAGCAGGTGGTGGACAGCCTCGGTATCAGATCGTTGCCCGTGGATATGACAAATTCTTCAACATTGGGGAGGTGCCTTGGACGGACGTGAGTTCAAAGTTGTATGGGGTTGCGGTTCTGATTTCATGTCCTTTGCCGTTCGTTGGTCGTGTGCGACAGTGGTCTTCCTTGGAGGCACACACCGGTCCAGATTACACGTTGTCGGTGAAGTCGAATGGTTGCATCATCTTCATCGCCGCTATCTCGTCCTCCAATCTGATCGTCACGTCCAAACATGCCCTAGGAGAGATGGATGGCGTCCAAGAAACACATTCACAAGCTGGCCATAGATGGCTCAAAACACATCTCGCGTCAAAGGGGAAAACGGAAGAGCAGCTCGCGGCCGCGCTTTGGGAGAAAAACTGGACTGCTGTAGCAGAGGCAAGTTCGTCCCTGGTGACAGTTTGGCATTGTAACTAATGAGAAGCTGTTTCCGGAAGCTTTGCGACGACGACTTTGAAGAGCATGTATTACCATACCCCCCGGAGAAGTCTGGCCTTTATCTCCACGGCATCAACGAGAATCACAAGGAGTTCCGCACCCTTCCTACAGACGTCGTTGACGCGTTCACGGAAGAGTGGGGCTTCTTGAAGACTACGACGGTCGTCTACCACACTCTAGCAAAAGTGAAGGAATTCACGGACGAGATTGCCAAGACGGGACAATGGAGAGGAGAGTCACTGGAAGGATTTGTCGTGCGCACCAGCATCGTCGACTCCAAACCTGATTCGACATCTCATGACAGACGACCACCGTATCCAATTGGATCCTCGTTTTTCTTCAAGGTGAAGTTTGACGAGCCATACATGATGTATCGTGACTGGCGAGAAATCACAAAGTCGCTCTTGTCTGCCGAGGGCTCGCTGAGTGATGCCAAACTTCCCACATCCAAGATGAAGCGCAAGGAGACGCAGGCTTATCTCAAGTGGATCACTAAAGAGATTAGAACAAACCGAAGCGCCTTCCAGGGATATGCGCAGGGAAAGGGCATCATAGCTACTAGGAAGCGATTTCTGGAGTGGTTGGGCACGGAGCACGGGAAGACGGATCTATCTGACATCGAGGAACCAGATCAGGCTGCCAAGGAGTTCGACAAGACCATCATTATTCCAATTGCTGTCCCAGGGTGTGGTGAGTCGACACCTGCTCTCACAGCTGTCATAGAGCTGATGTCACTGAAAACCAGGCAAGACGGCAGTTTCCGTTGCACTGGCCCACCTCTTTGGGTTTGGACATACCCAAAGCGATGATGTGCAAGTGAAGAAGGCAGGCCCTGCCTTTATCAAGAACGTTATCAATCTCCTGGAACAATATAACGTTGTCATCGCTGACAAGTAAGTTGGTGTTTTCACCGCATAAAACGTCCGTTCACACAATCCGTATGGAGAAACAACCACCAGCGACAACACCGGGAGGCATTGCGCGATGCTGTCGCCAAAAGACATCCACCAGTTCGCCTACTTGCGCTCAATTGGGCTCTGGACCTGTCACACGCAACGATACTCCGAGTATGCGGAGATCGTATCATCAATCGCGGCGATAAACATCAGAATCTACTAGCCGACAACATCAGAAAGTCGCATGAAGCTGTCATCTGGCAATTCATCACCCGCACAGAAGAGCTCGCCAGCTCTGAAGTAGATGCCAGCATTGAAATGGACGTCACTGAGTCGCTCGAAGCGACAGTGACGCGTGCGGTCGATGGATGTATCAACATCCTTGGCTTGGCGCGACCAAGCCAGGAAAAAATCGACGAGGCCGTGGAAGTTGCAAAAAGTTATGAACCGGCGACGAAAAAGGGGGCGAGAAAGTCTGAAAAGAAGGCGAAAACACCTACACCACCACGGTACTTTGGGATATTACCCGAACTTGACCTCGGGACCGTCGTCGCACCCCGCATAGAGGAAGCCGAAGGCGTCCAGTATGAAGGAAAGACATTTTGGCGCAAATTGGTCAGCGATAAACGGATTACAGATCGACCTCACATCACTATCGTGCATCAGGCTGGCCTACCTGCGGACATGGACCTTTGGGAGCGGTGCACTGCGCTTGATCAGTTGCCAAAACCACCTGTCTTCTCGTTCACTCTCGGGCACCTTGTATGGAATGACAGGGTTATGGCATTGACCGTCGAAGACTTGGAGCTCGCCAAGGAAGATGAAGATGAAGATGATCCAGGGCAAGGAAAGCACGCGTTCGTTTCGCAATTGCCTGCCGAGGTTCGAGACACTATCCACATCACTGTTGGGACTCTGAACACCGACGTTCTGCCGTACGAAGCAATGGGTCTCGTTAAAGCGTGGCGAGAAGGCAAGCAGCGCGGCGTTGGCTCACTAGAGCTGGGAGGGTTATTGTCCAAGGGCAGGCTCAAGGGATTGATGTAATACCATGGCACCAGGAACAACCCTATCCACATACAATTACGTACTATATACGTCCGAGGTCCTCTGAAACGTTACCGATCGAAACGACCGTAATGACATGACCAATCCTTTGAACACTCGTTCGCCCGGAGGTACCTGGCTGCCCTTGCGTCCTCCCACGAGGGCTCGCTAGACGAGACGCGACGGGAACAACGCTGAGAAAGCCGTGACAAGATGGAATCGACGATTATTATCCGAATTAGGTGTAGTGGGGAAAGCGTGGCCGGCGGGACGGCTGGAGTATGATGAACATGGATAGAGTCTGTGATGAAAAAGTACAGATGCCCGCAAGCTAGATGGAATGCGAGAGACGACGCGTTCTGTAAGAGCGCGGCGACAGCACGCATGCACCTCCTACGCGGGATGCCATAATATATACGCGGCGGTTTGCGGGGCAGCGGTGAAGTGCAATGTTGAACGTTGACGTTCAGTCACTCGCTACCTGCTGATGCCGACAGGGATAACACAGTCTGAGAAAGAAAGCGGTGAACGCAATCATCCGTTATCTGGATGAGACGTGGCGGGCCATCGTGAGTGTGCCCCTGGGTGGATCGAAGGAATCACAGATCTGTGGATGCAAGAAGAACGCGCTTGCGTGGTCGCCGGCAAGAGTGAGTCTGCTGTCTTTGGCGAGGCATAGAAAGTCTTGGCGGAATAGGCACCTCTTTGAACAGTGAGCCCCTCCGAACGTGATACTTGGGGAATGAAGACGACGTTTGGTGCAACAGTGATCCAACCATAGGTCACCAACGCCTGCGACACATGCTTCCGGGTCGTCTTTGTGAAATGGAAATATAGGTGTAGGAGAGCGCTTTTGAAGCGTCCAGGCTCGCCTCATCCAGAGGCAGTGAGTAGGATTCCCTGCCGCTGACGGAGATGACGCAGTTCGAGCGTGGCCGTCCAGTTGTCGTACCGCCTGCAACGGAGATGTGAGACCGACAGTCTTATAGGTATACAGTAGCAGGTATCACATGCACACCGTTCAGAGATTCACCTCGGAAACCCCTTTGCAAAAGTTGCGCGATTCCCAATTCAGAGGCGAGGAATCCAGATTCTGGTTCGGTTTGGTGAGGAGTCAACATCCTGAGATGATGACTTTTTTTCCCCCCGCCAGACGTGGGAGAACATCACGTATCGGGGGTGCCGACATGGCGCTGTAAATTGACCTCCGTGCCTGGTTGACCGTCCTGACTATTTTCCCATTCGGCGGTAAGGCACTTGAATGGTCGGATGAGTATCCGTACCCGTGTGGGGAGATCGTAAGGCAACCGGGTCCGACATCGGTTAGCGCAACTGAGACCCATTTCAATGATCGCACGGGCTCTCTCTCATTGATGGCCACAGTCGTCTATCGTAGTGCCGCGAACGAGGGCGTCCCCTGTAACATAGCGACATGGATACCAGCATATGCATGTAAAATTTTCAGGATTAATAGGCAGCCCACGCCCGTTCCGAATAAAGAGATAAATACCTTGGAGTCTCCTTTCAGGGGTTCCATTTCAAATGGCCGCAAGGGGGCGGAGGGGTCGAGGGCCGACACGACACGACACATCGTTGCATCATGGTTTCATCATTGTTTTTGGAGTCCGAGTCCGTTGCTGTCTTGGCCATGCTTTTTTTGCGCCTCGTGACATGTCCGAAAAGTCTAATGATGGCCAAATACAATAACTCGACTGATGCTCAGGGACCGTGATTACCCCAGGTCGACCAACTTGGACAGATGAGAGCGCACTGGTAATTTGATATGTGGCCTTGGGCGCGTATTTCACCACTTCAGAAGGTCTTGGCCATCTCAATAGGAAACCCCCGTCTGCCTGCATACGTTATAAGAGGCTTGCCGCTCATGCCGCCCAGCCTGAACTTGGCGTTCGAACACCTCCTACGTACAGGATGAGCTGAAGGGAGTACTGGCCAACAATGACATCAGTGATGTATGCAATCATTGGGCTTGGCCACAAACCACGGGACCTGGTCTTGCCAACTTGGGTTTGGTCACGTCCCAGGTCCAGGGCTTCTGTATGTCCCTATCAGTACGACCAGGATGTCCATCTATGATTCCGATCAGTTAACATGCCAGTGAACTTATGTGGCCGGGCTGTAAATAGGCAGATAATTAAACTGTCCTTGAGAGTGATCGGGCGGGTGCGAAATGTAACGGAGCTGCAGTCTCGATTCCGAGGCCTTGAACAGATCCACACAACACTACTTCCACACCATTCAGACTCTCCTCGCGTCACTGACGGTTGCAAAAAGCATCTCATCCACCGCTCACTATAGGCTGTGCCATTCGTTTGCGGTGTCGGTCTCGAGACACAGCAACAGCGTGGGTGGAATCCCCTTCACGTCATCGGCATTTTTCGAGGCAAGTGAACACGCCCCGGCCGAGGCGGACCGTTGCTCTCGCTCGCTATACGCTTTGCCGCGTGCAAGTGACCACACGAGACCCACTGGAATCAGATTCCTGGGAATGCTCTCTTCTTGGATCCGAATACGATGGGACTGCCCATCATCTCTCGCAGACAAGCACTACTACCATGTCTCTACTCGCTCCGGCGACATTGTATATACCCGTGATAGTACCCATGGCCTGGCGGGGGGGATGGGGGGATCTGTATCACGACAAAGTCTATCATCATGTTTGAATTGCGATCACTATCACCTCGAATCCTGATCAGCCCGCATCGCTGTCCCAGATTGCCTTCCACAGTCACACCGCACTGTACTGCGTTTCGACAAAAGCGACTTGTGCAGTGCGAGGTACGTACTACGGAGCAGACACTGCTACGCATGTTCATTCACATCTGTAGCGGTTTTCCCTCTATTTCACTGCTAGTGTTGTTAACGCTCGACGTTGCGCAGACATCAGCGGCCCATCAGAAAAAGAAAAAAAGAAAAAGAAAAGAAAAAAACCGGGTGCGCATGGCCCGGATCTTGAGAGTTATCATGGACCGTTGTGGAATTAGGATATCGTTTGGTGCTAAACCTAAACCTCCCATTGTGTTCAATTGGTTCTCACGGCCACCTACAGCAATTCATCTCTCTTCTGATGCAGTCCTGGAGGCTGGTACCGGCCGTGGATATTATATCCATATCAAATGGAGCATTTAGTTGTTGTTCCGCTCGGACGGGCGTTTAGAGTCGGATCTTCATCGTGCTTACTGACGAATGCAGATGTCACGAACGCAAAACACCACGGCGACCTGCATATCCATATCATGTCTGCCGTTTGATCAAGCTAGTCTGAATGACCGTCACAACCGTAGGACTGCTCATGAATATATGAATATGAATTGCCGCTGTGAGGTTAGCACTTCGGTGGTTTCCGGGTGTTGCGTTCACTCGTCAAACTCCGTTGGCAAAAAATAAGACACCAATTTTTTTTTTCAATACCCTGAACGACGACAGGGTCACAGTGTCGCGGATGCGGAACTTCCTCAGTTTGCTCTGCACTGATAAATTTTCGCCCAAGCCATCACTATATGGGAGTGATGTAAACGTGTCGCCGCCCAGACAGTTCACATGATCCCTTGTCTTGACTATCTCAGACGCATATGGCGCAGGTACTACACATGACATAAGCCCCTCATTCAATTCGGCCATCTCTACGTGGCACTCTATGGCGCATCGGAAAGGTCAAACAGTGAACGCTGATGGGCCGTGATACCTCCACAGGAAGCAGGATGGAACGAGTCACCTGGACAGTATTATCGCGGACATGAAAGCATGAAACTTGGGTGCTTCAGATCAACTCACTGCCTTGGCACTGCCTGCTGAACAACTGGCTGCTTTCCACGACGCTTGCATGTCGCATGATTCGACGCTACGAGCAAGGGGGTTGCACCGGAAGATCACAAGAAACCATGTCGTATGAGGGAACTCGTGTGACTGGCTGAAGGTAAACAGACCGGAAAATTTCAAGAGGCGCCAGAAGACACCACGAGCACGACGAAGCATACGAAGCCTGGATGAAAGCAGAGCATGTGCTGCCGGCGGCCCGCTACCACTTACGGGATGTTGCTTGAAGAAGCCGAGGTTCTGACTGATAAGTGAAGAGAACCCTCTTGGACGACATATGAGCTCGGGAACCCTTCACTACGAAGCGACATTTGCAATTGCGTGCTGCTGCGGACGGGAGAAGCTCATTTGCATCTGCTAGCCGACATGCGTTCTGCCACTCGCCTCGTGGTGCGCTGTAACAACTGATAAAAATACATGACTACGACGGGCGTGCGTCGTGTCTTCGAATCTCGATAAGAGCATTCACGAAGATGATCGGGAGAATGGACCAACGTATCGCTGTGGATAGAGAGCCATTTTACAGGATCGATCACCATCGCGAAGCCTTGTCTGGTGACCTCGAAGCGATTCTTGGAACACAATACGCTGTGGGGTGTGCCGGTCGTCCCAAACAACGTATTGTCTCATCTTGGAACGGGTCGTTGGAACGCGTTGCGTTCTTGAAACGTCCGATTGCGGTATTAGGCTGCTGCGGATGCGCCTCCGTAATGCAGACACTCTTCCGCGCGAAGCTGCTGCGGCGGGAGGCAACGGAAGACGTATCGAAATCGT
>JBBPSY010000533.1:0-11923 GCA_038093855.1 Rugiboletus extremiorientalis
CTCAGTGCGGGTCTTCTTCGCTATTCGCCACCTCGATCCCCTACCCTCCATTCCTTCGCGGCTATTCCACGTAAAGTCCGCTGCCCGTCTCGAGTGCTACTTAGCTCAACGACCCGCAGTTAGACCCGCGCGTAACAAAAGA
Source organism: Rugiboletus extremiorientalis (assembly GCA_038093855.1). Lineage (NCBI taxonomy): Eukaryota > Fungi > Basidiomycota > Agaricomycetes > Boletales > Boletaceae > Rugiboletus > Rugiboletus extremiorientalis. Next base: position 143 of record JBBPSY010000533.1, read on the forward strand.
ATAAGCTGCCCTCTACGTCGCCTACTATCTAGTAGCAGCGACCCCCACCCTCCACCACCACGTTCCGAGTCCCCAGTCCAGACGACGACGACTCGTCTGTAGACGATCGAGAAGCGAGACAAGCCGCCGCCCTCGCCACTGCCTCCCGCCAGAACGAGATCCGCAACCAGGAACTCGAGCAGCGATTCCTAGCTGGAGAGGAGCGGCTTCGTATTGAGGAAGAAGACAGGAGACGAAACGAACGGTACGAACGAGACCGTGCCCGCAGAAGGATAGCTGGAAGTGGTAGCCCATCGTCCGGGTCCGCTACTCCGACTGCTCGTGTACCGGTACCAGCCCGGACGCCTGTTTGGGGAGATCGGGTACCAGCCCCGACTCAGAACCCACCAGAGAGGGTATTAGCCCCTGCTCAACCCACCGGCTCCCCTCTAGCCATTGCTAGCCCAAGGAGCCTAATACCCGTTGGGAATCCCGACGTACACCTCCCCGGGGAAGACAGCGATCGGTCCGACCACTACTCCGACGCTGAAGACAGTAGCGATGAAGAAGCAGATATGGGGAAAGAATCGTTACCAAAGGAGTTTTCTGGAAAGATCTCCGACGCCAACTGGTGGATCTCTGCCATGAGTACCTTCGCTATCACCAAGAAGGATAAATACTCCGACTACGACCTCGTGGCGATCGCCTTATCAAAGATGCCCGAGGGACAAGGCAAGACGTTTGCGGAAGGATATTATGCAAAAGGAGCCGACGATCCTGACATCTGGATGAAATGGAGGAAATTCATTGAGGAATTCAAAATCGCCTTCGCTACGAAGGACGATGAAGCGGAAGCACGAAGGCAACTGCGGACCTGGCGCATGCTGCCAAAGGATGGACCATCCCCGTCCTCCTTCACCCGATATCAAACCCGCTTCTCCCTTCTAGCAGGACAGGCCAAGATCAAGGAAGAACCTACCCTCTGCGACTTCTTCGCTAGAGGCCTCCACCCAGAAATCATGAAGATCGTCTTGAGCGGAACGGAGCCCACGACCCTCAAAGACTGGATCTCTCGTGCCTCGTCGGCTACCCAACAACTAGCCAAAATTTCCGACTACCAGCGAGGCCAATATTCCACACCTCGCAATTTCCGCGACCCCAACGCTATGGACGTCGATGCCATCAACCTAACCCCTACCGAGAGAGCTCGCCACATGAGAGAAGGGCGATGCTTTATCTGCCACGCGAAAGGATGCTCAACCCGAAAGCATCGGAAGGGTAACGAAGGACCTTCCCATGAGCGTAAAAACCGAGGCCCGTCGCCAAGAGGCTCGTCTTCCACTTCGGGATCCAGAAGAAGCGAGCAGACGAGAGCCATCTCCACTGAATCGCAGTTGGAGAAGTATATCCGGAATTTGAAAGAGAACAAGAAAGGGGACGATGAAGTCCTTCAGGTTCTCAAGACATGTTTTGAACCCAACCACCAGGGAGAAGAAGAGACCCCTAACTCCCAGATGGACATCGATGAAGAAAGGATTGCAAGCGTAAACATACGCTCTGTGGCTTTGAGGAAAACCCCGGATTTTTAGCACAGAGGCGAGCAGCAACGACTCCAACCTCTCCGCAGTACCCCTCTGTAATAGTATCCACTGAAGATCGATCAATACTAGTTCCCATTTCTGTATCTTCAGTGGGAGGGGGAAACATTGCAACAACCACGGCCCTCATCGATAGTGGAGCCACTGGAAACTTCGTTGATTACGCCTTCGCCAGGAGGAACAAATTCCCGTTCAAACGTATCAAAACTCCCCTCCGTGCCATCAACGCTGATGGAACCACCAACCGCAAAGGAAGTATCCTCTTCAAAACCTCCCTGATCATCCGGGTAGGAAACCATGAAGAAGAACGAGATTTCCTTGTCCTCGCCAGCGGAAAGGAGCAGAACGTCATCCTAGGGATGACCTGGCTCTCCGAAGTTAATCCCACTATCGACTGGTCGTCCAGGACCATATCCCTTCCTCAAATGCCCTGTAGGCGGAAACTTGACGATCACAAGGCGCTTGCACAGCGATACCTCACCCGATACCTTGGCCTAGACCCTGATACCAAACTAGCCAAAATGTATGAACGATGCTTCGTAGAAGAGCGGACGTTTATCCGGAAAACGACCCTCTCTACCACTCTGGCCCAGCAAGCAGACCACGCAAAAAAGGTACTGCCTGACGCATACAAAGAGTATGCCGACGTATTTGTGGACGGAGAAACCACCGCCCTTCCCCCAGTACGAACCTTTGACCATGCGATCATCACCAACGAAAACTTCTCTCCGAAACGTGCCAAAAACTACCCCCTTAACCCCGAAGAACTAGAAGCCTGTAAAAAGTTTGTTGATGAAAACCTGAAAAGCGGTAAAATCCAACCTTCGAAATCCCCGCAAGCCGCCCCCTTCTTTTTCGTACAAAAGAAAGATGGGAAGCTGCGACCATGCCAGGATTATCGATATCTCAATTCCCAGACTGTCAAAAACGCATATCCACTCCCCCTAATAGGAGATCTCATCGATAAACTCAAGGGATCCTCGATTTTTACCAAAATGGATGTGCGTTGGGGATATAACAACATTCGGATTAAACCAGAGGACCGCTGGAAGGCAGCCTTCATCACTCCACTAGGACTTTTTGAACCTACTGTCATGTTCTTCGGGCTATGTAATTCGCCGGCCACGTTCCAGGCGTTTATGGATCACGTATTCGGAGACTTCATCGCAGAAGGATGGCTGATTATCTATATGGACGACCTCCTGATTCACTCCGCCGATCCGATACTTCATGCGGAACGCACCCAGAAAGTACTCCGACGTTTCCAAGAGCAACAGTTGTTCTTGAAACTTGATAAATGCACGTTTGACGCAACAGAAGTCGAATACCTTGGTATGATAGTGGGGAAAAACTCAGTCCGCATGGACCCCACCAAATTAATTGCCATCGAACAGTGGGAACCTGCAACTTCTACCGGAAATTCATCCCCAGCTTTTCCGACCTCGCCCGACCCCTCCTAGACCTAACCAAGAAAGGTACCCCTTGGGAATGGACTGATGACCGAATACGAGCCTTCCACAGGATCAAGGAGACGTTCACTCGCCAACCAGTCTTGGCTCTACCGGACACCACCCAACCTTTCTTTGTTATGACAGACGCATCCCTCACCGCGTCGGGCGGAGTACTTATGCAAAAAGATGTGAACGGAGACCTTCACCCCTGCGCCTACCTTTCCCGCAGCTTCATTGAAGCAGAGCGGAATTACGACATCTACAACCACGAACTACTGGCGGTCATCCATGCACTAGAAGAATGGCGCCATTACCTCATGGGGACCCTCCACCCTGTCTCGATCCTAACAGACCATAAGAATCTAACATATTTCCGCGAGCCGCGGAAATTATCCCGACGACATGCCTGCTGGAAACTATTCCTACAGGATTTTGACCTGCAGTTCACGCATGTCCCAGGCTCCCAGATGGGCCCCGCGGATGCCCTCTCCAGGAAGGACCGTGTGGACACCAGTGCTGATAACGCGGAAGTTACCCTCCTCCCCCCGGATGTGTTTACCCGGAGTCTAGACCTTGCAATCGCTGAAAGGATTGTGGACTCCACCCCTACCGACCCCCTCGTAGTTGACGCCATGAAGGCCATTTCCCTCGGAACCTCCCTCTTCCCCCGCACGTCACCCACCGACTGGAAATTCGACAACGGAAAGCTTTACTTCAGGAATCGACTGTACATCCCTATGGGACAACGGACTGACCTTGTTCGCCTCATTCATGATAACCCGGGAGGGGGCCACTCGGGACATTTCCGCACCATCAATCTCCTTGAACGCGACTACTGGTGGCCGGGTCTCTCCACCTTCGTTCGACGGTTCGTGTCTGGATGCACCCATTGCCAACGAAATAAGGTCGACACCCACCCCGCTGCACCCCCCCTTGCGCCGATTGCCTCCACTGCCGTCCGCCCGTTCCAGATTGTCTCCACCGATTTGATCACGGGGTTACCACCCGTTCTGGGATTTGACAGTGTCTTGGTCGTGGTCGACCATGGCCTTACGAAGGGGGTGATTTTCTGTCCCTGTACCTCCACCGTTGACGCGGAGGGAATTGCCAAACTCTTTTTCGACCATGTGTTCAAACGATTCGGTCTACACGACAAGATCATCTCTGACCGAGGCCCCCAGTTCGCTTCCGCATTTGCACGAGAACTGGCTAGATTACTCTCCTACGATGTGGCCCTATCCACCGCCTACCACCCGCAAACTGACGGAGAAACCGAACGGGTAAACCAGGAACTGGAAACCTATCTGCGGCTTTTCTGTGACGGAAACCACACAAAATGGGTCGACCTATTGACCTTCACCGAATTCCACCACAACTCCGTCGCCCATTCTGTCACCCAGAAATCCCCATTTTCCCTCATGATGGGTTACGAACCCCGCTCCTACCCCCCTCTTGGAAAAACCTTTCTCCCAGCACTCGAAACTCGCCTTGAGCGGATTCAATCAGCCAGAAGCGAAGCACTTGCCGCGCATGACACTGCCCGCCGCCACGTCCTAGAAAGGACGACTTCGAAATTTACTCCCTGGAAGATAGGAGACCACGTCTGGCTGTCTTCAAAGAACCTTGCTCTGTGATACCCCACCCGAAAACTATCCCCGCGGAAAGAAGGTCCATTTGAAATCCTGAAGGTCCTCTCGCCGTTGGCCTATCAGTTGAAATTACCCCCGCAATGGAAAATACATGACGTTTTCCATGCCTCCCTGTTATCGTCCTATCGGGAAACACCCGAACACGGACCTAATTACCTAAACCCTCCCCCCGATCTAATCCGCGGAGAAGAGGAATTTGAAGTCAACAAGATAGTCAAGCATCACGGCATCAGAGGTCGGAGACAATACCTTGTGATGTGGAAAGGGTACAGCCCATCAGAAGCCACCTGGGAACCCGAGCGGAATCTGCGGAATTCCACCCCTCTGCTTAAAGCTTATAAGCTTGCCCACAGCTGTTGAATTCCCCAACCTCTACCTCGTCCACCCACCCAGATGGCCATTGAACAACCCCTACCCCTCATCCCTGCCATTCCCGCCGTCCGTATCAATCGTCTTCCGAACCAAGTCCGATACTCGTTCTATGCTGTCGTCCTCGAATCCCCCAGACTCTCGGAGCTCCTCACCGAAACTGGATTCGTCAGTAACGACCAGTTCCTCTCAGGACTCATCAGCGTCTTCCACAGATACGCTCACATTCGTCAAATACACGCCGAGCGCGAAACGCATTATCGTGAGGGGGTGTTCAGTATCCACAATGCCCCCATGGCGGAGGCTGTGGTCGGCCTCCGTCGCGAAATCCTTGCCATCTTGGATGACGCACAACTCGCCTTCGCCGTCAACCGACTTGAGCCTCAGCTCGTCGCACACCTCCTCCGCCCCCTCCTCGGTCTCTCAGCTACCGAGCGGAGAGCTTATTTCGCTCCTGAGGGAACCTCCAGGCCCGCGTCGCCTATTCCCATCCCCCCTCCGGGAGGTATACCCAGTAATCCCACCTCTCCCTCTTCCATCTCCGATCCGTCGACAACCATCTCCGCGCAGACGAGAGGACTCACCCCTGCCACCACGATCGCTGGCTCTGGACATCCCACTCCAGCCGCCACCCCCGCTTCCTCACCTTCCCCTCCACCACCCACAACCAGTAGCAGCAGCGCCGTACAACCCCGTCAGCTCGTGGCAGCGGAACCTACTGTCCACCCTCTCAGACGCACTGGTCCAAACCGCTCTGTCAGGAGACGACCAGTCCCCCTACTTGTTGTTGGACTTCCAACCTCCTCGCTTGCTCCCTCCTACCAACTCCTCCCCGCTGCAGGATCCAGAGGAAACCCCATCGACGTCGACGCACCAGCCGCCCCCACCGACGTTCGACACACCTCCCCTCCCAACACGCGCTGCTACCAATGCGGCGACGCCTCCCACTGGCGCGTGGATTGCTCTGACTACAGATGCCCCTTCTGCCACATATCGGCTCCCGGTCACACCCAGGCCTCTTGCCCACAACGCCGTTGCGGCAATTGTGACGCCCTCGGGCATATTATGGACAACTGTCCCCACCCTCATAACAACCCATTCCCCCGTCGACCCTGGACTTGGAACGAGGAGTCCAACGACGACTACGAGGTCAACGAGGGAGACCAGTCCGGCCCCGACCGCTGAAGCCATAGCTGCGGTGCAACTACCTAACGAAGGGGGTAATGTTACAGTCGAACGCCCCACCTCCCGTATGAGGTTATCTTTTTCCCCTTTCTCTTTTACCCCTGTTACCTACTTTGAAGACGACTGGCTGATCTTCCCGGATGTAGCTGTAGTAGACACTCCGGAACTTCCCTAGATCACGCCAAACCCCTTTTCCTTTTGACCCTTTCCTTTTCAGAAACCCGCGGACTTCTTACCCACATCCGCGGATTTCCTTTTCCTACTTGCGGAATCCCCTTCCACACTTGCGGATTTCTTGTCCTGGAAATCCGCAAACTCCATTTCCCCTTTTGGAAACCTGCGGACCCCGAAGCCTGCCTCTTACTGCAGACTTCCTACAAACCCTTCGACCCTACCCTTTTTCCCATTCCCTGACCCAGGGCCTAGGGCTGTATTACTAGATAAATAGCTAGGGACTTCCTTGTATTCCCCAGCTTATTCTACGCAGTCTCGGTTTACTGTGTGTCGTCACTAAGCTCGCAAAGCATTGTTCCTCGCTTTGCTCCTCCTCCTAGAACCATAATCCTTTGGAACTCCCAAGGGGTAACTAGTTCCCTTGCCCATCGCCCGAGTCTCCTAAAATCCGCACAAGCGGATTTGACCCCGACACCCTTGTTGCAGGTCTTTTCCGCCATTCGCCACCTCAATCTGGAATTCCCCTATTCCCTCGCGGCTATTCTACGTGAAGCCTACTGCTCGTCTCAAGTGCTACTTAGCTCAACGACCCGCAGATAAGCCCACGTGTAACACATCGCCTCCCTCCTTGAGTTTAACCTCCCCTAGTTGTCGTCGTAGTTCTGCACCAACAACAAGAGATCAGTGTTTGAAAAGAGTGCATAGAGTATCGTAGTACTCATGCGCTGATTTCTTGTTGACGAGACGAATAAAAAGGGAGTTCGGTAGCGTATTGGCTATGATGTGCTGGACCTTCGCGTCTTTTTCAAGCCAGATAGGTAAATCCTTCTCGTAGTTTGCGACCGCTGTAATCTCATCTGGAGATGTCGCCGTCCATCCAGCTGATCTCCCAGCCGCCGGATCGATGGGTTTCGCTTTCGTACTGTCGAGATAACCACTGAGTCCTCGACTAGCTACGACAAGCTGGAGTCGGACCTTCCAGGTTGTCCACTCCTTACCGGACGCGTCAAGCTTAGGTAGCTTGGCCTCTTCAGATGCAATGCTAGTCATTACGATGGATATATGCGCGCGTTTGGTCTATTTGCGATTATAGCGCGGGGCTCATAACCTGTGGAAGTACACTCAGTACTGATAGAGTCAGTGACTGATAGATTATACCTGTGGAAGTACACTACAACAAGTGAGTATATGAACAGGTATAGTAGTCGTAGGGATCTCACCTCAGTACTGATAGAGTCAGTGACTGAGGTGTGCGGATGCGTTGAGACGCGACTTATCTACGTGCTTACATAATGCAGACCGTCCGTTTGTACAATCTATATGAATAATGCAACACATTCCACCATTTTTTAACAGAGGGAGCTGCCTACATTGAAGCTGGTCGAGTTGATGATGAAAAACAGGTATTCATGCTATCCCGGTTCTTGACGGGATGTGCATACGAGTTTTATACTCAGGAGATTGCAGCTGAACCGGATGCCTGGAGCTTGCAAGACTTCTATCGTGAGCTCTTTAACACGTGCTTTCCGGTTGATTTCCAAATGACGCAGCAGCAGAAACTTCAAAATTGTGATCAGCGTGGTCGCAAAGTTCGAGAATATATTTCTGAGCTCTACGAGTTGTGGAACCTCATCGGAGATATTCCTGAATGAGAGAAGGTCACCAAGATGTGGGATGAATTTGCCCCATGGATACAAACTGAACTATGGAAGGATAAGTTGAACCCAGAACGGTCTACCCTTCAAGAGGTAGTCACGGTGTTACGGTAGAGCGGTCCCCCAGCCCTTTTTCCTCGTTCCTCGCTCACTGGTACAACACCTAACCATACTTACTCTACGATTACCATAGGTGAACCCCTAACCACAGGGTTAGTCAACCTCTTATCGCTTACCTCAGTACAAGTGAGGCTTTCCTCTATTTACCTTTGCTTACATATGTTTCCCTTTCTGCACCACCACTCGATGTGGTGTCGCCCTTTGTCCTTCCTTGGTTCCTGCGGCCCCTCGGCCTCCATGGGAACCTCGGACTTCCATTTATATCACTTGCGCATGGCAGCCTCATTGCTGCCTCACACCCTCTTCTTTCGGTATGCTTGCATGCCTCTTTTATCTCTTCGCACTCAACCACACCTTTGTGGAAGTGCTCCCTTTCCTTTCCTGGTGCATCCCTTTGGGACACATCAGGCCTTTTCCTCTTCCAGCAGATACATGCTCTTGGTCCGTGCTAGTGTACAGCCACCCATGTATGCTATATAAACCCTGGTGGAACTGGCTGGAAACCCCAGCTAGTTCTACGCAATCCACGCGTATCTACTGGCATCCAGAGAGTCTGCTTCATCTTCATCCCTCAAGACTTCGCTTCACTCTCTGTGGTCTAAAGGTCGCCCCAAGACCTGCTTGCTAGAGTTCTGGACCTAGGACCGTAGACTCCGCATCTACGTTGTCCAGTGAAGTCCCGACGACAGCTATCTCTTTGGCTTGCCACTGAGATACCGTGTGCATCGTAACACACGGTGGCCGAGGTTATTGAAATCGCCCACTCCGTAGGAAGATCCTCTTTTCAGCGACACCCGAGGAGATGGGATCATTGCCCTTTCCCACCTCATAGTCAGGTTACCCACATCGGGAAGGGGACCTATAAAATTGAGATGCCAGTCAGTGACACTCCAGGTCAGAGGGAGCAATGACCTCCCTATGGACATGGGAAACAGCTGTTCCCTGTGTGGCGAGACCGTCCCCAGGACGTCCGTGCAAAGCCTGGAAAGAATATCACAGGGAAGCTGAGACTCTCGAAAGAAGAGCATGATTGGGCTGTTGAAAACAAGCTTTGTTTTAAGTGTAAGCAACTGGGCCACTTTGCTAATGTGTGCCCTGAAGGGGGTTGTTACGACGCACACGGTATCTCAGTGGCAAGCCAAAGAGATAGCTGTCGTCGGGACGTCACTGGGCAACAAGGATACGGAAGCCCTTGGCCCTAGGTCCAGAACTCAACAAGCAGGTCTTAGGGCGACCTTTAGACCACAGAGAAGTAAGCGAAGCCTTGAGGTTGGCGAAGGCGAAGCGAGCTCTCTGGATGCCAGTAGATACGCGTGGATTGCGTAGAACTAGCTGGGGTTTCCAGCCGGTTCCACCAAGGTTTATATAGTGTACATCGGTGGCTGTACACTAGCACGGACCAAGGCTTTGTATCTGCTGGAAGAGGGAAGGGTCCAGCGTATCCTGAAGGGATGCGCTGGAAATAGAAAGGGAGCACTTCCTCAATGGTGAGGTCGAGTGCGAACCGACAAAAGGGGCATGCAAGCATGCTAGACGAAAGGGGTGCGCAGCAGCAATGAGGCTGGCATGCGCTGAAGATATAAATGGAAGTCCGAGGTTCCCGCGGAGCCGTGGGGCCGAGGGGAACCAAGGAAGGACAAAGGGCGACACTGCATCGAGCAGTGGCGCAGAAAGGGAAAACATAGGTAAACAAGGATAAAGGAAGATAAACCTCACTGGTACTGAGGTAATCGGTAAGTAGATGGCTAACCCTGTGGTTAGGGGTTCGCCTAGGGTAATCGTAGTGTAAGTAGGGTTAGGTATCGTACCAGTGAGCAAGGAAGGAAGAAAAGGGTGAGGGGGCCTGCTCTACCGTAACAGGGGTGTGGTTACCGGGGAGTCATCTACTCGCCCCCCTGGAGCCATGGCCAGCTTCAGCGTCAATGTTGTGCCTGGTACTGACCTCCTCCAAGGATTGGTTGAGACTACCAAGCGCATTGATGAACTGAGTCTTGGGTCCTGCGATCTGATGCTTGCTTTGTTCCACTCAGATGTGCCTGTCGACCGTTGGCGTCACATGGGGGACCCTCTTGCACGTCAGGCAGAGCACGTACTGGTGATGGGATCACCTTATCCTGGGGATGATACATCTGAGGTCGAGGTTTACCATCGCAACCGTTTTGTTGTTTATCATGTGAGCTCGATGCAACATGTCATTTGCGATAGCACGAGGGGGGAGCGGGAGGACCGTGATGTCTTAATAGACTCTCACCTACTCGAAGACCAGAATTTCTGACCAGGGGAATGGTTTGCTGCTTATTGGGCACAACGCGAACCAGCCCATTTGAACCAGCGTGACCGACCAGTCGCTATGAGCAATGCGTTAGCTCAACGTGTTGAGGATATTTTGATGGCAGGGTTGGACCCTTACTGGATTGGCTCGGATCGACTTCATTGTTTTGACTGCTTAATCTATGAGCACGATAATGAACAGATTGAGTATGTCTTATGGGATCGAGAACTAGAGCTACGGACAGACTTACCTATCCAGCTCTTGAGATGTGAATTGTTCGATCTGGTAAATTGGTATAACAGGAGGTTGAGCCATGCCTGGGCAGCGCTGTTTCAACTAGTGCACAGACGTACCCTTGAGAATAACATGCCAGCTCGTTTCGTTGGTGTACATGGATTGGATGCCTTGTCCATCTCAATTGAGCACGCGGTTTCCGAAATCGAACATTCGAGATACCAGCGAGGCGTGTTTTGGAGCCACAGTCCTATGGGTAGAGAAATGGTTGTGGAAGTCAATGGGTTACCTATCTGCTATGGGGAATATCCTACCTTGGAACTGCAAGGTAGAGTCCACCTCGATAGCGAATCGATTCTTGAGCTGAACAGTGCCCAGGTGTTGCAACCCAGGAATAAACCTAAGTTACACCACTATTACTTAATGGAGGGGACAAGTGAACAATGCTGGGGAATCCAACAGAGAACTTGACTGGAGTTCTCGGTTGGTATGACATTGCTTAAATACTACTCTACTGTTTGTACGTTACAAACAATGGAGATTAAATACATGAGGTATCAACGTTTCAAACAGTGATTAAGTACATGAGGTGAGACGCATGTAGAATGGAAGCATGGCGGTAATTAAGAGAAGAAGAGAAGCATACATGACACATGTGTCGAATGGAGATTAAAAGAAGAATGATGAAACATGGAAGCGAATCACAAACGGCGATCTTGCATAATAATGTAAACATAACCAAACAACCGGTACATCGGTACGGTCGGAGTTTGGATCGGAGTTCCATAAAAAGATAAACAAGTACAAACAATACGAAAAAGAAACGGAGTATGTAGAACTCCTGTACAATGTCCTAGGGTTAGGGTCCGAGCGTATACTACCACTCAAGCATAGTGTAGAGAGCGAAGACTTGTGTGTTATGACGCACACGGTATCTCAGTGGCAAGCCAAAGAGATAGCTGTCATCGGGACGTCACTGGACAACGAGGATACGGAAGCCCTCAGCCCTAGGTCCAGAACTTAGCAAGCAGGTCTTGGGGCGACCTTTAGACCACAGAGGAGTAAGCGGAGCCTTGAGGTTGGCAAAGGTGAAGC
>JBBPSY010000534.1:0-11887 GCA_038093855.1 Rugiboletus extremiorientalis
AAACACTTCATAGTCAAGGTTGCCTGCTTGTCCTCATTTTCCAGGTTGTGTCTTTGCTGGCCTAACACCTTCTGTGATGATCTCAGTTATCTTCATTTTCACAGGTTGCTTTCTTCTTTTTAAGTGTTCAAACACTTCATAGTCAAGGTTTCTCACTTGTCCTTGTTGCCAATGTGTAGTCTGTGCTGTCCTAGCTCTCTCTGTCATAATATGTCACAGGTTGCTTTCATGATTGCAAACTGGAGATAGCTCATTTTAGAGGTTGCTTTCTGGATCACAGGCTAAATAGTGCACTTTCTCTCCTGGTTGCTTTCTAAACAATGAGAATGACAGGAATTCTAGCCATTTGAAAGGTTGTGGTTGCTTTTGGCGCCAGGACAGCTGGCGCTCGGTTCAGAATATTAGGTAAATATAGTACGCTATGTATAGCGTCGGGTCTGGACATCGGGTCCAGCCCCTTTCCCATAAATAACGCCGGCATCCGGTCCGTGCTGTTTTTAATTAACGAACTATTCTGGGGAACTTCGGGAGAATCTCGGTTGACTATTCCGGGACTCGGGGTAACGTCGGGTCGGTAACCAATAGGAAGATTACCTTTATTAACAGGTAAACAAGTGCGCGCGCGATAACGCGATCTATTCGTAGATGTCCCGAGTGACCGCATGCTAGCGTTACAATATTAGACATGATTGGTAACGTTATCTCCCTACTACGTAAAGAATGCTGACAGTACGCGGCCCGCGGCACATATCGCCATAGGTATTTAAACCCTTGGTGAGTGTCACGTGCTATTCAACACCTTATGAGGCCTGATGAGTCGACAACGACGAAACAGGTGGGCGATGGGTAAGTCCCCATCCCCTGTTGCCTCTTTCTTCGGTCGCTCGTGCTCGCTTCGCTCGCACTCGCTCCCCCCTAACCTAACCTCGGCTGCATCTTGTGGTCAAGGCGGCAGTTCTTCTGGGTGAACGACTCCTGTAAACCAAAATCTTCTTTTCTTTGTGAATCTTGGCCTGATTTCTAGAATTGGAAGGAGTCTGAGAGCTTCCATCAGGGGTTTCCAAGTTCGGCAGTGTGCTTGTGCAAGCACGTTGGATATCTGTCTTTCTGGGGTGACAGTTGCTTTGAGGAAAGGGGGAACAGTCCTCTGGGACTATCGATAGCCAGGTCCATTTTGTCTCTGCCAGGACTTTTGAGGGTAGAGTAAGGTTTCGGCATTGTGTCCTGTTGGGCATCCTAGACAAAATCCAATCCTGGAATACTGCTGTGTCGGTGACAGCAGGCATATCAGCAACGCTTTATTCTCCCACCATCAAGGATGCATGTCAGTCCGAGGTGGCTTCGAGTTTGACGAGAATATACAAAAGAGGGGTGGAGACATTGCAACTCGCCTCTATGACAGGTGATCGGGGTCCTTCCTCTAAGCAGCAGCTGTAAAGACAAGATCTTGAGGGATGTTCATCGACGTCCTATCCAGGGGTTAGGGGTCTCTTCTTCTCCTAGGTCGTCAGGGGTTTCATAGTTTTGCACATATACGAGGGCCAAGGGAATCCTTTTAGCATCTCGGTCATCCGGAATACACTCTGTTCCACTACTCGGACACGGGAGTAGGGATCGCCATTCGTCATCTCGAATCCTCGGTTCCGCGGAGGTGAGTCTGATTAGACGAGGCTAAGGGGTTATCATGGGAAGGAGCGAAAACCGTTCGCTTGGGTCCTTCCTGGAAGGTTCATGTTACCCTTCCGACACTGTGCGGTTACAGCATCCGGTGCTTCCTCAAGACACGGCACGCTTCCTCTACACATAGGAAGGGCCATCGGTGGGATCAGGGGAGATGGGTGCAGTAGGGTCCATCTTATCTGGGGTATGGTAGTCTGCAGAATCTGAATACTGGCCAAAGGCCATTGAAAGCGGAGGGTGAGCAGCGGCATTCCTGTCATACATCCTGGGTAGGAAACGATTCTTGATATCGTCCAGGTTTCATCTAACTCGGGTGGTTGGCCATAGACTAGAGAGACCGGCAGGGCTATGGTGGTTCTCCATACAACGGGGAGTCGAGGGGTTTCCTCTACGGCGTTCCTCCCTACTACAGGGTTCTTTGCTGCCCATGCGGGTATTCTTCTGCGCTATACACCTACTACCAATTCCAAGGTCCAGATAGTCGTTGATTCCTTGCCTTCTAAGAGCAGCCATAGTGAGAAGGCGCTAGTGGGTGAAGGAGAGTCTTGTGCCAGCATTGTGTTCTTTGGTTAGACTCCGTATCCCTGTGTCATGATTCAAACATTACTGCACTTAACATGTGCTTTCCTCGAGTGATGGGACTTGCTCAGTCGGTGTGTACAACCTGGGAGGTGGTTGGCTGGTTACGGTCTCCGCTAGGGTACTGAAATCCAAACATCCTTGCTGGGGATGGGATACGGTAAAATCCAAGGTCCTACAAGATCCATGAGATGGTAAAGTCAGGGGAGTTCACTGGTCTTTCTGGATTTGTTCGCAGGAGAGGATACATTCGGTTTGGTAAGGAGAGGAGGGCTGGCACCTCCAATCCGCCAGGAGAGAGCAAAGGCCCTGATGACACAAAACATCAGGTTCCACATAAGCCTCGCTACTTCCTTTGCTGTACCAAGTAAGGGTGCTCTTGCTGTCTTCTGTCTTCTCCAGAAACATGGCTTCTCTAAGGTCATCCATCCAACATGTCACGTTGGCGGACCGATCGTGGTACGGTGGGGCATCGCTACTACTTGAACAGTAGGCGATGTAGGTCAGCTTATTCTTTTGTTACGCGAGAGCATACTGCTAGTGTCGTTGACTCAGCTAAGAGAACGACTGGATAATAGGACAGTGGGGGCTCAAGGGGAAATAGTGTACGTGTATACTGTGGCAGGTATAGACCACAAGGCAAAGCGAGGAGCGTACGATCAAAGGAGTATGAGACCATTAGAGGGAAGCGAGAGTGGGCCGACGAAGAAGGCCTTGACGATAGGAGTGGTTCCCGCCAGTTGGTGTAACAAACGCTTCATTTGCAACACCGGATAACGCGTACAAAAGCCTACACAAGTATACACGCGTTCAAGACTCACAACAAGTCAAGGGACTTAGTTGTTTCTCTCCTTTTGTTTGTACTTATTTACGTTTTTATGGATTCAAACTCCGATGCACCATAGTAATGCCTACACACAGCTTCTACTTCTATTTAATCTCCGCGCTGTGCTCGGCTGTGCATCGCTTCCATTTCATGGCTATGCTTCTCTAATTACTGCTCTGACTCATTCTAACTCACAATGACTCTTATCGCACAGCCTACTTAATCTCCGTCTTATCTATGACTCATCCTGACTGCGCATTGACTGCAGATGACTCATACTCTACGCCCAGGGCTAAGGGTTACTTTGTATAGTAGTGTATCTCTAGATCCAGCCACAACATGTACAAACGTAGAAAGAGTATATAAACCCCCAGGAGCGACTGGACTCCCCAGTCTAGTTCTCTTGGAGATTTCCCTCCTACAGAGCACCAGTACTCCTAGTGTCTACTTGAACAACCTAGCAGCTCATAAACTGTGAGAGGTTGTTTCAGTCGGAAGGCGCGGGAACAGACAAGAAGACTCTTGAGGAACGGGATCTGCCGGACACGATGTCCATAGGAACACACCCATTGTCGGGGACGAAGGGGACAAGATCCGCCGGATAAACATCCATAGGAACACACTTGTCAGGGTGGCTGTGCGTGGGAAGAAAGGGGCTTCCCCTAACAGCAAGAGGGAGGAGAGACAAGGACTGGGACAAGCCCTTGGAGCAACAATGTTCTAGCAATAGGCTGAGATTGTGTAGAATAAGCTAAAGAATACAGGTCGGTATCTTGAGCTTATATACTACTTGGCTTACAACCCTAAGCCCTAGCCCTATGCCCGAGAAGATAAGAAGCGGGGTAGAGGGCGTGACTAAATAGGTATACAACCCTGGGCCCAATGGAGTTGAGGGTAAAAGGAAGCATGGCTCTTGTGGAGTCATGCGCTGAAACCCACAGGGTTTCCGAAAGGGGAACTGTCCTAAGAATAGAATGGTAACCCTAAGCCCAAGAAGGTCAGAAGTATGGGGCGAAGGGTTCAGTGATAAGATAGATGACTCATCAGGAGTCATCCCACTACAGGAGCGTCCAGGCTCCAGGTCTGGGCGCAGTTCATCGATGAACTGCGTGGTATTGTCCGAAGACTAGGAAAAAGTAGGGCTACCCCTGGTAAGCCCATCCAATTGTAACAGGATACAGCCCATCAGAAGCCACCTGGAAACCGGAACGGAACTTGTGGAACTCCACCCCTCTGCTCAAGGCTTATAAGCTCGCCCACAACTGCTGAGCTTCCCAGTTCCCTTTGTTCCCCTCCACCCAGATGGCCATTGAACAACCCCTTCCCCCTTTCCCAGCCGTCCCAGTAATCCATACTGCCCGTCTTCCGACCCAAGCCCGCTTCACCCTCTATGCTGTTGTTGTTGCAATTCACCGTATGCCTACAACTTTATTACATGCCAAAGTCCTAGTCCTCACTACACTATGCATGAGTGGTAGTATATGCTCAGACCCTAACCCTAGGATGATGTACAAGGAGTGTAGATACTCCGTCTCTTTTTTCTTTTGTTTGTACATGTTTACCTTTTTATGGAACTCCGATCCAAACTCCGATGTACCGTTGTTTGGCTATGTTTACATTATTATGTGAGATCACTGTCTGCAATTCACTTCCATGTTTCATCACGCTTCTCTTTACAGTAATTTCTGTTCAACACATGTATCACACTTCTCTTCTCTTCTTTTCATTTCCGCTATGCTTCTGTTCTGACATGTGTTTCACCTCACCCTTTTAATCTCTGTCTATGATGTAGACACCTCATGTATTTAATCTCTGATTGTTTATAATGTACAAACAGTAGAGTAGTATTTAAGCAATGCCAGACCAACCGAGAACTCCAGTCAAGTTCTCTGTTGGATTTCCCAACACTTTCACTTGTCCCTCCATTTGAGTTATAGTGGTGTAACCTGGGATTTATCCTTGGGTTGCAACAGTCATCCTTGAGTTCCCCAGACTCTCAGAGCTCCTTGCTGAAACTGGATTTGTTGGTAATGACCAGTTCCTCTCTGGACTCATCAGCATCTTCCACAGATACGCTCACATTCGTTGAGTGCACACTGAGCACGAGACACATTATCATCATGAGGGGGTGTTCAGTATCCACAATGCCCCCATGGCAGAGGCAGTGGTTGGCCTCCGTCGCGAAATCCTTGCCATCTTGGATGATGCCCACCTTGGACTCACCATTGACTGACTTGAGCCTCAGCTCGTTGCACACCTCCTCTGCCCCCTCCTCCTCAGTCTCTCTGCTACCCAGCAGAGAGCTTATTTCGCTCCTGAGGGAGCCTGCAGGCCGGCATCACCTATTTCTGTCCCCACTCCAAGAGGTGTATGTTGCGACCCAATCGTACTAGGGATAGAACCTAGTGACAGATAGGCAACACCACAAAGATATCACCAGAATAAAGAATAGATAAAGCATTGGAGCAGCTTAATGCTACAATTATACTCAGGGGAGAATACAAGAGGACTAAGCTGGAGAGCTTAGGCTGTCTTGGCTCTATTACTTATACTACAGAGTGTTACGGCAGAGTGGTCCCCCAGCCCTTTTTCCTCTTTTCTTGCTCACTGGTACAACACCTGACACTACTTACACTACGATTACCATAGGTGAACCCCTAACCACGGGGTTAGCCAACCCCTTACTGCTTACCTCAGTACCAGTGAGGCTTTTACCTTGTTTACACTTACTTACACATGTTTTCCTTTCTGCGCCACCACTCGATGTGGTGTCGCCCTTTGTCCTTCCTTGGTTCCCTTGGCCCCATGGCCTCCGCAGGAACCTCGGACTTCCACCTATATCACTAGTGCATGGTAGCCTCATTGCTGCCTCGCACCCTCTTCTTTCGGCATGCTTGCATGCCCCTTTTGTCGGTTCACACTCAACCACACCATTGTGGAAGTGCTCCCTTTCCTCTTCCAGCGCATCCCTTTAGGATATGCTGGACCCTTTCCTATTCCAGCAGATACATATGCTTGGTCTGTACTAGTGCACTGCCACCAATGTACACTATATAAACCCTGGTGGAACCGGCTGGGAACCCCAGCTAGTTCTACGCAATCCACGCGTATCTACTGGCATCCAGAGAGCTCGCTCCACCTTCGACACCTCAAGGCTCTGCTTACTCTTCTGTGGTCTAAAGGTCGCCCCAAGACCTGCTTGCTAAGTTCTGGACTTAGGACCGTAGACTCCGCATCTACGTTGTCCAGTGAAGTCCCGACAACAGCTATCTCTTTGGCTTGCCACTGAGATACCGTGTGCGTTGTAACACAGAGCCCTTGGGCTTACATAAGTAAACTATACTACATAAGGGAATGCCCAGAGACCTATGTGGTCCTAGGGCATGACGTCATAGATAAGCTATCTACGGTGCGTACATCATGAGGCGTTAATGTCCGTTGTGTGAGAATGCTGTCCCTTGGGAATGTCACCTGTGGGAGCATCAGTGGCGTCTCCACCTCCTATATTGTAATATCGGATCTGATCTAGATGTGGATCTATCAAGATACCATCTCATCTTAGATCTAGATCTCTTAATGTCCGTGTAACGTAATATATACATAAGGCTACATGTAATATCCATATGGGCCTTGTTGGCCGTCGTATGCTATGCTACAGTAAATGGTACTTATATATTATGTAATATGAGGATTCCCACGGTCATGTGCTGTTTCTAGGGGAATACCTCACGAATATGTCATGAAGTACTATCAGCTACTGTCATAGTCCATATGCATACTGATAATTGTCAGGCAATGCGTCTCGCATGCGACTATCTTTCATGATATGTCCTTGATTACTAAGTGTTACAATATCAAATCGCAACAGTGTACCCAGTGGTTCCACCTCTCCCTCTTCCATCTCTGATCCGTCGACAACTGTCTCCTCTCAGACGAGAGAAGACACCCCTGCCACAATTGTTGGCTCAGGACGTCCCTCTCCAGCCACCACCCCTGCTTCCTCACCTTCCCCTCCACCACCTGCGGCCTTGTGCAGCCGCCCCATACAACCCTGTCAGCTTGTGGCAGCAGAGGCTCCACAACACCCTCTCCAATGCACTGGTCCTAGCTGCTCTATCAGGAGACAACCAGTCCCCCTACTCATTATTGGACTTCCAACCTCCTTGCTTGCTTCCTCCTACCAGCTCCTCCCTGCTGCCAGATCTAGGGGAAACCCTATCAACGTTGATGCACCTTCCACCTCCACCGCCATTCGACACTCCTCCCCTCCCAACACGCACTGCTACCAATGTGGCAACGCCTCCCACTGGCACATGGATTGCTCTGACTACCAATGCCCCTTCTGCCACATATCAGCTCCCGGTCACACCCAGGCCTCTTGCCCACAACACCATTGTGGCAATTGTGACACCCTCAGGCATATTGTGACACCCTTGGGCATATTGTGGACAACTGTCTCCACCCTCATAACAACCCTTTCCCCCATTGACCTTGGACTTGGAACAAGGAGTCCAACAACGACTACGAGCTCAACAAGGGAGACCAGTCCAGCCCTGACCACTGAAGTTGTAGCTGCAGTGCAGCTGCCTAACGAAGAGGGTAATGTTACAGTCGAGCGCCCCACCTCATGGATGAGGTTATCTTTTTCCCCTTTTTCCTTTACTCCAGTAACTTACTTTGACAATGACTGGCTCATCTTTCCCAATATAGCCATAGTAGACACACTGGAACTTCCCTAGATGTTCCAGACTACTTACTATTTGGATCAGTTCCCTTCACAGAAGCCCTCGGACTTTCCACCAAGACCCTTATGGTCTTGGTTCTCTTCTTCTCTATGTTTCCCTCTTTGAACACCTTCACATTCAGAAGTCCTCAGACTTCACAGCTGACCCATTCTGGCAGCTTCCTATTACCCTTTGACCATGCCCTCCACCCTACCCCTTTGCCTTGGGTTCAGGGCTGTATTACTAGATAAATACCTAGGGACCTCACTGTACTTTCCCTAGCTTATTCTATGCAGTCTCGGTTTACTGTGTGTGTCGTCCTAAGCTCACAAAGCATTGTTCCTTGCTTTGCTCCCTATCCTAGAACCATAATCCTTTGGGACTTACAAGGGGTAACCTGTTCCCTTGCCCATCACCTGTGTCCTCCTGCTCTGCACAAGTGAGGCCTACCTGAGTTGTGCTTGCTGCCGGTTCTCTTCACCATTTGCCAACTCAATCCCCTATCCCTACCATCCCCTCGTGGCTGTTCTACATGAAGCTGACCGCTCATCTCGAGTGCTACATAGCTCGACGACCCACAGTCAAGCCCACGCGTAATAGTTGTCTCCTTGCAGCTCTGCAGACCCTTTAACCTTTACAGACATTCTCTTACTTGTATCATCTTTCCCCATCAGTCATATAGTACATTTGTTACAGTCGAGCCCCCCGCCTCGCCAATGAGGCTATCTTTTTCCCCATTCTCTTTCACTCCTGTAACCTATTATGATGACAACTGGCTTATCTTCCCAGATGTAGCTACAGTAGACATGCTAGAGCTCCCCTAGGATGCTCCAGACCATTTCCCATCTTGTCTATACTCTATGAAGGAAGTCCTCAGACTTCCCAACAAGGCCCTCATGGTCTTGCTTCTCTTCTTCCCTCTTCAGACACATTCTCGTTCAGAAGTCCTCAGACTTCACAGCTGACCTACTTAGGCAGCTTCCTTTCTACCCTTTGACCATGCCCTTCACCCTACCCTTTGACTCGGGTCCAGGGCTGTATTGTTAGATAAATAGCTAGGGACTTTGCTGTACTCTCCCCAGCTTCTTCTATGCAGTCTCTGTTACGTCTGAGACGTGACTGGGTTAGGCCTAGTTCGAGACAAGGGAGTCCTAGTGGACGTTCAAGAGTAATCCTAGCGAGAGTGAGGAATCAAGGGTTCGAGGGAGTTCGTCAGATTGAAACGAAGATCAAAGGTTCCAAGGTTCTTCCTCCTCGAAGGGATTCTTCGAGTAGAAAGAAAGCGTCGACTTCAGAAGTGCGACAATCAACTTCAGAAGTGCAACAATCAACTTATAGATGCTGCACACTTCAGAAGTGGTGCAGATGACTTATAGAAATCCAAGGGTTCAAGGGGTTTTCAAGGGTACTAGGTAGTATTCCCAGTAGGTCAAAGTTAGGAAACATCGTAAGTTACAATGGCTCCTTATATAAGTAAATGATCAAGCCATGACTAAGCGATGGAACTTAATTGAAGTTAATAGAACAAAAGAAGGTCGCTGACTGAGAAGATAAGAAGTTCAGCGAGATAAGAGATAACAAGATAACAAGATAAGGGATAAGGCTGACTAAGTGAATGGAATCCTTTGGAATCCAGTGGAAAGAATATTAGTCAGCGAGGAATGTTTGAAGGAAGGAAGAGTCCTTAGCGTAGTTTTGGATGCTAAGTCTTTAGAAAGTCAACAGGGGATACAAGTGGGGGGTCGGCTGCACTTGGTAAGGAAGGGTTATTAGAAAATGAATGGTACGAGGAAGAGAAAAGAGTAAATCATAACAGTCTTGGTTTTACTGTGTGTCGTCCTAAGCTTGCAAAGCCTCGTTCCTTGCTTTGCTCCATAGAACCATACTCCTTTGGGGTCAACAAGGGGTAACTTGTTCCCTTGCCCATCACCCGCATCCTCCTCATCTGCACAAGTAAGACCTACCAGAGGTTGTGCTTGTCACCAGCTCTCTTCCCCATTCACCACCTCAATCCCCTCATTCCCCCATTCCCTCATGGCTATTCCATGTGAAGCCCACCACTTGTCTCGAGTGCTACTTGGCTCGATGACCCGCAGTAAGGCCCACACATAACAACATTGTCCATATCCAGCATGCCTGTTCTGGCTTGCTACATTGCTTAGTAATACTCCTTACCTGTAGTATATAAGCGCTGCCTTGTAGATGCTAGCTCCCCAGCTAGTTCTACACAATCTACCCTGCAATTACTGGTGTCCACTTGCTTGCCCTCTCATGAGACTGAGGCTCTCTTTGAGTCCTCCTAGTTCACTTCATCTTGGTTATGCTTGTGGCCCCACATCTTAACTGATGTTGTTGGTTACTTGCACAGACACCAGTGCTCGCACTGTGATAGTCACCTTGTGTTGTAACACATTCATAAGAGGTGTTGCATTGTTGGTGCTGGCTAACAAATGCTCCTTTGGCAGCAGGTAGCTCATTCACATTGAAGTTGACGGTGATGGGACTAACAGCCTTGTACTTCCTTGAGTTTGACAAACAAGGGATGCAGGGCCTGGTTGTATTGCCTGTGGACCTTATCTGCGGCTTTCTTGCCTGAAGGTCCCTGTGTTGACGAGTCGAAATTGAGCATGGAAGGAATGGATTGGAGGTAAAGGTATGTGAGAAGCAAGGCATGACTCTGCAGTGTTCAGTAAAACTCCCTGCCTACATTTGTTGGAAAATGCACAAGCAGAGCTGGGAGATTAGCCATATCACTGGTGTTCATTGCCCTCATGCCTGATGGGTGCTCTGGTGTAGAAAGCAACAAAGGAGTTTTGTTTGCAAAGTATGCAAAGTATGACCCTAGTGAGTGGCTAACAGCCTCTAGGAATGATGCCTTTGTTGTACAGATGCCAGTATATGCCCAGGATCATAACAACAATGGGAACACCTTGGATATCATTGCCTAAAAGCCCCACATACCACTCCATGGAAGCTGGTGTCAGCATTGTAGCTGTGAGAGGCTTGGCTTCATTTGAGCAAGGGTGTGAATTCACTTCCTGAATCCCCATTGATGTAACACACAGCAGGATGTGGAGAACACAATAGATTATCCCACAGTGCTTCCACAGCATAAATGCACTTGGGCCCTGAACAGCCAGGCTGCAATGGCAAGGCATGGCAGAGCCCATGAATTCATGAGGCCCATCTGATAAGCTGAAGCAGCATGCATGGAGAGGGGGGTTTCTATTGTGTAGAAGGTGGAGAAGGTGCTCGTAATCCTTGATGTTGGGATGCAAGGTGGGGCAGAGAGAGTTTGAGGCATGGTGGGCCATGTCTGACTGGGAAAAGAGGATGCACACCAGACAGTCTGTGATGGCATACATTAGGGGGTTTTTGTAGCTGTTGGTAACATCTTGCATGGAGCACTTGGGTATGTTGTCTGTTACACGTGGGCCTTACTGCCAGTCATCGAGTCAAATAGCACTCAAGACAAGCAGCTGGCTTTACGTAAAATAGCCACAAGGGAATAGGGAATAAGGGGGAATTGAGGTGGTGAATGGTGAAGAGTGTTACAGTTGAACGTCCTACCTCCCGCATGAGACTATCTTTTTCCCCTTTCTCCTTTACTCCCGTTACTTACTTCGAAGACGACTGGCTGATCTTCCCGGATGTAGCCGTAGTAGACACACCGGAACTTCCCTGGGTTGTCATGGATGAGGCAGACAAGGTCAGTGCGCTGTCCCACAGGGATATAGAGCCGATTCTTGAAATAGAGCTTCCCTTGGTCAAATCTCCAGTCATTGGGGGAAGCATGAGGGAGTAGGGATGTTCCAAGGGATATGGCTTTCATGGTGTCGATGACGAGGGGGTCTTTCAGGGTAGAATCTGCAATTCTTTCCATGATTGCAAGGTCAAGGCTCTGGGTAAACACATCTGGAGGGAGCAGGGTGACCTCTGCATTGTCTGAACTGGTGTCCACATGGTCTTTCCTGGAAAGGGCATTGGCAGGGCCCATCTGAGAACCGGGGACATGGGTGAAGTGCAGGTCAAAGTCCTGCAGGAACAGCTTCCAGCAAGCATGTCGTTGAGACAGCTT
>JBBPSY010000535.1:0-11872 GCA_038093855.1 Rugiboletus extremiorientalis
GAGCAAGTGATGAGTAAGATCAATGGAGGGGAGGTTGGTCAGCGATAAGGAGAATGACTAAGGAAAAGGTATAGCCTCTTGGTGAGTCAACACAAGGCTTAGTAATACAGTAAGAAAAGAGAAAAGAGCAAATTGTAACATTACCCCCATTGTATGATCAAGTCATTGACGAAGAATCTAATTGACCCAACCTAAAATGCACCGTATGATGCCCCAGGAGATCCGGTGATGTTTCCCCAGCTGATGTTGTCGATAGTGTCGTCATAATCCCCTCCTGTGGCTCCGGGAGGGGTGGGAGGACATGAATTCCTGCGAACAGGAGTGGGAGTAGGGGAGGTGATTGGTCAGGAGTGGGAGTAGGGGAGGTGATTGGTCAGGAGGTTCTTCAAGAGGAACATCCTCGAGTGGAGATGCGGGTGGAGCAAGAGGTAGAGGGGTGTTGGTTCGACCGAGTGGAGGAGGATGACGAGGAGGATTGGTGGCGGGGAGAAGGGAGGCGGCAGAGAGGGCAAACAGCCTGAGTGTGGCCAGGGTGCCATAACAGACAGATAGGGCATTGGTAGAATTGACAGTCAACGCGGACATGTCCCAACTCGTGACATTCAAAGCACGCCTCATGGTAGCAAGGGTGCATGGGGGATATGGCATACTGTTGATAGCGAGTCCCTCCATTCCATCTGACCTCAGCCAGTGCTAGGGCATCGGCTTTAGCCTGGGTAAGGGGTTCTGAGGAAGTGGAGATGGGGGTGCATGCAGCGGGGGAGGGGGAATTGGGTATGGTGGGGATGGCATCCGGGGAAGAATTGAGCTCCAACAGATATCAGTCTAGATTGTCTAAGAACTCGCCCATCTCAAGCTGATAGAAGGCGATATGTAAGTCTCCTATGATGCTATTGACCGCGGTAGCGGTCTGTTCCTGCACCAAGTCCACACAGGTATTCAGGGTGCGGATGCGGGGGAAGGAGAACTGACAGATGCGGTGGGCCTGGAGGTAGGCAGAATAAAGGACATGTAGGGGAGAGCCCATGTCGAGGTGGGCCTCGATGGGGATAGCAAGTTGGAAGCTTCTAGCTGTGGCATTGAGGTGATTTACATAGTCACTATCTGGGAAGGAGTCCCGGAGACGGTGGGCGTAAATTGGGAGATTGACGGATTCGGCGGGGGTAGGGGAAGAAGAGGCTAATCATAAAGGAAAAGAGGGTCTACTAGCTAGGGGTGTGGGGAGATGGGAGGATTCCCATCCAGGAGAGGGTACAGTAGAGGAAGGTTCATCTATGGTAGAGTCAGTGACAGAAGAGACGGAAGAAACAGAGGGGGTAGGGTAGGTGACTGCAATGGGGGAAACATTGTATTTGAAAGAGTCAGGGTGGTCGGTGCAGGGCATGGAGGGGGTAGGAACTAAGGAGAGAATGCAATGGGGTGAAGTTTCTTATAGTTTTGGAGAGCCAACGGGGCATTCTTCAAACTCCGTTCGGATATCCAAGAATCTTCTTTGGTGGTATATCCTTTCCAGCAGTTCAGGAAGAAGCGGCAAGAAGGCAGGCCACGGTGTCGTAGGACCTTCTCAATTTTGTACTCTTCTTCTCCATTGATTAGGTCAGGTGGAGGTGCTGGGAAGTTGGCTCCATATGTTTCATTCCATTTGTAGGGGGTGAGTAAGGAGGCGTGGAAGACAGGGTGAATCTTCCAGGTCTTGGGTAAACAGAGCCTATATGTGATCAGAGATAGTACTTCCGTGATTATGAAGGGTCCTTCACATTTTGGAAGGAATTTAGAGGGGAGGAGAGCGCATTTCAGGTTCTTGGCTTCGAGCCAGACCTTGTCTCCTTTGGCAAAAGGTTTGAACCCTTTTGAGGAGAGGTGGGACTTCATGACTTGTTGAGCAAGTTCATGAGTGGTGAGGGCTTCGTTGTGGGCGGTGGTAAGAAGGGAGATGTGGGATTGAGCAGTGGGGAGGTTGGTCTCAGTGATCACTGAAGGGAAGGGGTGGGGTTCGTAACCCATGAGGAGGTAGAAGGGAGATTTCCCCTTGTGGAAGAAGAGGTGGGCAATTCCTTCCACAGTGACCGTTTTCTTAGTGGGGCAGAGAATTACCTCCTTAGTAAGCCCATGGTCGACCACGACCAAGAGAGAATCAAAGCCGTTGGAGAGGGGGAGATCAGTGATCAGGTCGCAGGAGACCTGTTGGAAGGGGCGGAAGCAGGAGGACTTAATGGGGGTGAGTGGGGGAATGGTGGGGTGCGTGTTAACCTTGTGTTGTTGACACAAGGTGCAACTCTCTACATACTTGTGGATATATTGGGCTAGGCCAGGCCACCAGTATTCCGCAGCAACAAGCTGACGGGTTTTGAGGTAACTAGGATGTCCAGCAAGGGGGGAATCGTGGAATCAGGCGACGATCTGTTAACAAAGGAGGGTGTCTGGGATGTATACATGACCCTGGTAGGTTAAGATGCCGGCGTCGTACTTCCAGTCTGATAGGTGAGAGCGGAATTTAGATGGGACTTCGCCTTCCATTGCGTGAAGGGAGTCGAGGACCAGTGGGTCAGAGGTGGAAGAGGCGGCAATCTTGTCAGCCAGGGTAGAGTCGATAAGGTTGACAAAGAGGGGGGAGGGGAGGAGGGTCACAGAGTCATTGTCATCATCGGTGGAGGGAATGAGGTTGGGGTGGCAGGAGAGGGCATCAGGGGTGGAAAGGAGGCAGCCAGGGACGTGGATGAGTTTCAGATCGAAGTCTGAAAGATCGAGTAACCAGCGAGCTTGTCATCAGTTAAGCTTCTGGGGTTGGCGGGAGTAGGTGAAGTTCTTATGGTCAGTGAAGACCTGAACTGGGAAAGGGGAGCCATGGAGGTAGTGGCGCCAAGCCTTGAGGGAGCATATGACTGCAAGGAGTTTGTGGTCATAGATATCATAGTTTCATTCTGTGGGAGAGAAAGATTGGGAGAGGTAGGAACAGGGGTGCCATTCCCCATTTGAGTCAGTCTGTAGGAGGACACCTCCAGAGGCATGTTTGGAGGCGTTGGTGGCGATGGCGAAGGGTTTGGATGGGTCTGGTAGGCGGAGGACTGGTTCAGAGAGGAATGCCTTCTTCAGGGCGTCAAAGGTGTTCTGGTGGATGGTGGTCCAGTGCCAGGGGGTGGCTTTCTTGGTTAAGTCAATGAGTGGGCGGGCAATATTGGAATAATTGCCAATGAATCTTTGGTAGAAGTTGGCAAAGCCTAGGAAAGATTGGACATTGCGAAGTTTAGAGGGGGTAGGCCAATCTGCTATACCAGCAAGTTTCACTGGGTCCATAGCCAGTTGACCAGGGCGGATGATCATTCTGAGGTATTCCACTTCCGGGGCAGTGAAGGTACATTTCTCAAGTTTAAGGTGCAGGTCAAGGTCCTGCATGTGTTGGAGGACGCACTTGGTTTGTTCTGTATGGGTGTTGTTGTCAGGGGAAAAGATAAGGAGGTCGTCCATGTAGATAACAAGCCATCCTTTGGTGATCATATCATGAAAGGAGTCGTTCATGAATCATTGGAACATAGTGGGAGAGTTGGTGAGTCTAAAGAACATTACTGTTGGTTCAAAGATGCCTTTATGGGTAATAAAGGCAGCTTTCCATTGGTCACTGTCTTTAACACGGACATTGTTGTAACCCCATTGCACATCGAACTTGGTGAAGGTTTTGGTGTCCTTCAACTGGTCGATGAGGTCAGAAACAAGGGGAAGAGGGTAGGCGTTGCGGGTGGTGTGTTCATTGAGATAACAATAGTCTTGGCAGGGTCGGAGACTACTGTCTTTCTTCTTTACAAAGAAGAAAGGGGAGGCTTGTGGCGACTGAGAGGGGCAGATTTTTCCTGACTTGAGGTTTTCGTCCAGGAAAGTTTCTGTAGCGGTCCTTTCTTCTGCTGTAAGAGGGTAAAGTTTACCAGCCTTGGGAGAGAATGACTCATCAAGGTTGATAGCATGGTCATAGGGTCGGGAGGGGGGAACATGGTAGGCAGACTCCTTGGTAAAGATGGAGGAGAACATAGCATATTCGACTGGGAGGGTTTTCTTCAGTTTGGACTGTTCAGCTCTGATGGCCAACTTGGTGGCTGTAGTGAACACTTGGACCACTGCTGGGGATACACATTGGTATCTGGCTCCATGCTTGACCACTCTATTGATCTTATAGAGGTTGGTCTGAATGGTGGGGAGTCGATGGCCTAGGTGATGATCTAGGTAATCGTAGAGTCTTTCATCATAGACTAGATCAGTGTCAATATGTCTAACGACCCTTGGTAGAGGGGGGGGAAGGGGACGGAGTTTAGCGGTGTGTCGTAGTTCGTCAAAGGTATAAGAGGAGTTTAGGTTGGTGGTTTCATCTTTGTCGGTGGAGATTGAAATAGTCTTGGTTTTCCAGTTGATCGTTGGGTTGGTGGCTTTTAACCAGGGCATACCAAGGATGAGGTTCTCTGAACCGCAATGCATGATGTAGAATTTGATCTCCTGGTTTACTCCGGAAATGCTGACATAGAGGGTGGTGGTAAAGCAGATCGGTCCGCTTTTATTTGAAGTTTGATCAACATTTCAGATGGGGATGGGAGTGGGGAGTCTTTCTCGGGGTAGTCTGTGTTTCTGGACAAAGTCCCAGTCGATGCAGGAGATATCAGCCCTGCTGTCAATTAAAGCGGTGGCTCCAACGTGCTTCATGGTATGAGTAGGGACGATAAGTTGAAGGTGTTACGGTAGAGTGGTCCCCTAGCCCTTTTTCCTCATTTCTTGCTCACTGGTACAATACCTAATCATACTTACACTACAATTACCACAGGCGAACCCCTAACCACAGGGTTAGCTAACCTCTTATCGCTTACCTCAGTACCAGTGAGGCGTCTCCTTTGTTTACCTTTACTTACATATGTTTCCCTTCCTGTGCCACCACTCGATGTGGTGTCGCCCTTTATCCTTCCTTGGTTTCCTCGGCCCTGTGGCCTCCATGGGAACCTCGGACTTCCATTTATATCTCTTGTGCATGGTAGCCTCATTGCTACCTCGCACCCTCTTCTTTTGGTATGCTTGCATGCCTCTTTTGCTTCTTCACACTCAACCACACCTTCGTGGAAGTGCTCTCTTTCC
The DNA here is from genome assembly GCA_038093855.1 of Rugiboletus extremiorientalis. Lineage (NCBI taxonomy): Eukaryota > Fungi > Basidiomycota > Agaricomycetes > Boletales > Boletaceae > Rugiboletus > Rugiboletus extremiorientalis. The sequence goes on from JBBPSY010000535.1 coordinate 5,107, forward strand.
TTTTCTGACATATCCCTTTGGGACATGTCAGACCTTTTCCTCTTCCAGCAGGTACACGCTCTTGGTCCATGCTAGTGTACTGCCACCTGTGTACACTATATAAACCCTGGTGGAACCGGCTGGAAACCCCAGCTAGTTCTACGCAATCCACGCGTATCTACTGGCATCCAGAGAGCTCCCTCAGTCTTCGCTACCTCAAGACTTTGCTTCACTCTCTGTGGTCTAAAGGTCGCCCTAAGACCTGCTTGCTGAGTTCTGGACTTAGGACCGTAGACTCCGTATCTACGTTGTCCAGTGAAGTCCTGACAACAGCTATCTCTTTGGCTTGCCACTGAGATACTGTGTGCGTTGTAACAGGGTAGGAGATGGAGGGGTGGGGGATTGAGGGATTCATAGAGAAGCAGAGAATTGGTGAGAAAGGTCTAGTGCTTCTTCTTGGTTAAGGTCAACGTCTGGGTCAATGGGAGAGAGGGGTTCAGAGTGTTCCGAAGGTTCAGAATCGAGGAGTTCTGGGGAGGGTTGTTGGCGAGATCTAGGGCCCCACTGGGTGGACGAGGAGGGTCTGTGGTGAATGGCTGCTACGTCATTGGTAGACCATCGAAGAGAACTTTGACCTTTTGTTATGCTTGTACCTTGGTACTAGCATAGAACTTGGTAAAGCACGGAGGTTTCTCTTAGAGCAAAGGGGTTTCGGGGATCATAGGGTCAAGGGTTCTCCCTTATCTCGAATGATGATTCGAGGTAAGGTGAAAGTGTGCGCTTCAAAAGTGGCACGATCGACTTATAGAGACTGCACACTTCAGAAGTGGTGCAGATGACTTATAGAGGTCCAAGAGTTTGGAGGGGATTCAAAGGACTACTAGGTAGATTCCCAAGTAAGTCAAAGTTAGGAAAATACAAAGAGGTAAATGACGAGTTTATATACATTTCGGAGATGAAGGATGGAACTCTGTAGAACATCATGGAATGTGGAGGAAGGATCGCTGACCGAGCAAATGATGAGTAAGATCAATGGAGGGGAGGTTGGTCAGCGATAAGGAGAATAACTAAGGAAAAGGTACAGCCTCTTGGTGAGTTGACACAAGGCTTAGTAATACAGTAAGAAAAGAGAAAAGAGCAAATCATAACACTCATTGGACTATTGAAGGTGGTGAGATCCCATGATTCCTGATGGAGTGGGTGTTGGTTGTATCCAGCGAATAGGTCCATCATCCCATACACTGTGTATCCTACAAAGGATTCCGTGAAGTGTTCGATGAACAGTGGGGCGGATGAGTCACGGACCATCACCATGTTGAGTGGCTGCAGATCATGGACAAGGCGGAGGGATTTGCCATCCTGTTTGAGTACACAAAACCACTGAGAACGGTAGGTGGAAGTGGACAGTTCGTAGACTCCAGATGCAATCTGGTCTTTGATGATTTGGATAGTGTCCGACCACATTGACAGGGGGATGGGGATGTTGCAGAGTACCCACGGAGTATGGGGTATAGTCAGAATCTTGACAGGTGGGAAGTATTTTTCATCAAGATGACCTCGCTTGGTCGGTACCCAAGTGAAGAGCTTCTCGTGCTCGTGGACTATCCACCGGACGAGTTTGACTTCTTCTGGCCAGAGTCAGTTCACCGGATCTAAATCAAGTTTGTCAGCTCATTCCTGGGTGAAATGTTTACCAGGTGTAAAATCTGGCAGACATGACGGGAGGGTTGCTAATCCCACAAGTGGATCCGCCGGTAGACTACAGGTGATATGTGTTACGGTAGAGCAGTCCCCTAGCCCTTTTTCTTCTTTCCTCGCTCACTGGTACAACACCTAACATACGATTACCATAGGTGAACCCCTAACCACAGGGTTAGCCAACTACTTAGATGCTTACCTCAGTACCAGTGAGGCTTTCCTCTATTTGTCTTTACTTACATATGTTTTCCTCTCTGTGCCACTGCTCGATGCAGTGTCACCCTTTGTCCTTCCCTGGCATCCGCGGTCTCCACAGATACCTCGGACTTCCACTTATATCACTCACCCATGGTAGCCTCATTGCTACCTCACACTCACTTCTTCTGGCATGCGTGCATGCCTCTTTTATCCTTTTGCACTCAACCACCCCTTTGTGGAAGTGCCCCTTCTCCTTTTCTGACATGCTCCTTCTGGACATGTCAGACCTTTCCTTTTCCAGTACATACAAGCCCATGGTCCGTGCTAGAGTACAGCCACTCCTGTACAGTATATAAACCTTGCTGGAATGGCTGGGATTCTCCAGCTAGTTCTACACAATCCACACATATCTACTGGCATCCAGAAGCGCTCCTGCAGTCTTCGACACCGCAAGACTTTGCTTCACTCTTCTGTGGTCTAAAGGTCGCCCAAAGACCTGCTTACTAGGTTCCGGACTTAGGACCGTAGACTCTGCATCTACGTTGTCCAGTGAAGTCCTGATGACAGCTATCTCTTTGGCTTGCCACTAAGATACCATGTGCATTGTAACATGGACACTCCCATATGGGATGACTCCTGTTGAGTCATCCGTTATCTTATCTCTGAACCCTCTGCTACATACTTCTGATCTTCTCAGGCTTAGGGTTACCATTCTATTTCTAGACAGTTCCTGTTCTGGAAACCCTGCAGGTTTCAGTGCATGACTCCACAAGAGTCATGCTTCCTTTTACCCTTGACCCCGTTGAGCCCAGGGTTGTATACTTATTTAGTCATGCCCTCTGCCCCGCTTCTCTTCTTCTTGGGCATAGGGCTAGGGCTCAGGGTTGTACCCAAGTAGTATATAAGCTCAAGATACCGTCCTGTATTCTTTAGCTTATTCTACACAATCTCCGCCTATTGCTAGAATATTGACACTCCAAGGGCTTGTCCCTCACCCTTGTCCCTCTCCCCCATCACTGTTAGGGGAAGCTCCCTTCTTCCCGCACACAGCCATCCTTGACAAGTGTGTTCCTATGGATGTCTATCTGGCAGATCTCATCCCCTTCATCTCTGACAACAGGTGTGTTCCTATGGACATTGTGTCTGGCAGGTCCCATTCTTCAAGAGTCCTCTCATCTGTTCCCGCATCCTTCAGTCAGTGGGAACTGCTCCTATTGTCAAGGCCTCCCTCATCAGCCTCTCTCATTTCTCTCTACTGGTCTCATACCCCATTGAGTGTACACTCTTTGCTTTGCCTTGTGGCTAGTGCCTGCCACAGTATATGCATATACTATTCTCACTTAAGCCTCCACTGCCCATTGACTAGTCGTCCTCTTAACTGAGTCAATGACCCTAGCAGTATGCTCTCACATAACACATATACAGGATAGACTCTGATGTCAATCCAGAAGAATCTGACAATGACATGGGCAAAGAGTCCTTATCCTGTGACTTCTCTGGAAGAGTAGAGGATGCCAACTGGTAGCTACAAGCCATGACCACATGGTGACAGATTAAACAAGACAAGATGGAGGAAGCAGAGATAGTCACCACTGCTCTTACCAAAATGGGAGAAGGACAAGGATGAGTCTTTGCTGAAGGGTATTACACTAAACTCGCTGCCCCCACAACCAACCCTACCTTCAACACTTGGCAAAACTTTGTTGCTGAATTCAAGAAGGCCTTCTCCACCAAGAATGAAGCTGTAGATGCTCATTGAAAGCTTCGAACTCTTCACATGAAAGGAGATCCTTTGAGTGTTAAAAGAGTGTTATGATGAAGGTACTGAAGAACCCCATGCTAATGACAAGGTTGAACAAGTCAACCGCATCTGTGTGGGAAAGGATTTTTAGAAAGGAGACTTGCCACAATGTCTTGCTCTCCTAGCCTCCCAACTGTAATAGTATTGTGAAATGAGAAATCTGTTTTCATCCCAGTTTCTCTTTCAGCAGTTGGGAGTAAATCTATTGTAACCTCACCTGCCCTCATTGACTGTGGAGCCACTTCCTACTTCATTGACTATGCATTCATGAAGAAACACAAACTCCCCTTCACTTGACTCTCTCAACTGGTCACTGCCACTAACACGGACAGTACTCAGAATAAGATGGGAACCATTACCCATAAAATCTGTCTTCCCTTACTAACCTATCAGCAAGGCTTTTACCTGGCTTTTTCCACATCCATTTACATCCATCTGACCCTAGGTGGTTTACCTTGATCTCATAAGACCATAAGACCTGCTTCCAGTCATCCACAGTCCAATTCTTGTGAGCATGGGCAAAGTCTAGACAGACCTTACAATGTCTAGTACAATGAAGGGGGCATTTGGACTTGACAACTGCCTTCATACCACACTTTTTCAAGTGAAGATGAACTATACAGGGGAGAGGGGTTGGTTGATGATATTGCTAAGGGATTTGATGACCTGGACTGCATTTTCAGCCTTTTGAGAAGATATCAAGTGTTGCAATTTGACATCGTAACACTTAGTAATCAAGGACATATTACGAAAGCTAGTCACATGTGAGACACATTGCCTGATGATTAGCAGTACGAATATGGACTATGACAGTAGCCACTCATACTTCATGACTTATTCACAAGGTATTCCCCTAGAAACAGCACATGACCATGGGAATCCTCTATATTACATAATATATAAGTACCATTTACCATGTAACATAGCATATGATGGCCAATGAGGCCCTTATAGATGATTACTGTGGCCTTACGTATATATTATGATACATGGACATTAAGATCTAGATCTAAGATGAGATGGTATCTTGATAGATCCACATCTGTAGATCAGATCAATATTTAGATATAGGAGGTGGAGATGCCACTGATACTCCCATGGGTGACATTCCCAAGGGACAGCGTTCTTACACAACAGACATTAATGATTCATGGTGTATACACCATAGATAGCTTATCTATGATGTCATGCCCTAGGACCATGTAGGTCTCTGGGAATTCCCTTATGTAGTATAGTTTACTTATGTAAGCCCAAGGGCTCTGTAGTATAAATATTAGACCAAGACAGCCTAAGCTCTCCAGCTTAGTCCTCTTGGATTCTCCCCTGAGTACAATTGTAGCATTAAGCCACTCCAATCCTTTATCTATTCTTTATTCTGGTGACATCTTGGTGATGTTGCCTATCGTTCACTAGGTTCTACCCCTAGTTCAATTGGGTCGCGACATCAAGTGGACAGCATGAGAAATATTGGTAGGAGAAAGCTTGGTTGGACAACCTCCAGAGGACTGCTGCAGCTCAGAATACTCTCTAAAGTGAGGTGTTGCATTTCGTCGTGCACCTATACGCATAACAGTTATTCTATGCCAAAGTCCTTCACTCTACACTATGCATGAGTGGTAGTATACGCTTGAACCCTAACCCTAGGACGATGTACAGGAGTTCTACATACTCCGTCTCTTTTTCACTTTGTTTGTACTTGTTTATCTTTTTATGGAACTCCGATCCAAACTCCGACCGTACCAATGTACTGGTTGTTTGGTTATGTTTACACTATTATGCGAGATTGCCGTTTGCGATTTGCTTCCATGTTTCATCATTCTTCTCTTAATCTCCGTTCAACACATGTATCACGTATGCTTCTCTTCTTATTTTAATTACCGCTATGCTTCCATTCTACATGCGTCTCACCTCACGGCTTTTAATCTCCGTCTGTGACGTAGTTACCTCATGTATTTAATCTCCGTTGTTTGTAGTGTACAAACAGTAGAGTAGTATTTAAGCAATACCATACCAACCAAGAACTCCAGTCAAGTTCTCTGTTGGATTCCCCAGCATTGCTCACTTGTCCCCTCATTGAGTTATAGTGGTGTGACTTAGGTTTATTCCTGGGTTGCAACATGAGGTATAGAGCTGGTGGAGACATGGAGACCAGTGGTATATGCATTGGGATGAGCAGATTGGCCAGTATCAAGTATAGAGAGGATGGTATTCTTTTGGATAGAGGAGAGGGATTTAATGATGATAGTGGTTGGAAATAAAGAGGTGTGCAAGATTATTTTAACTCAGACATAATACTTATATGTATATCTTTGTTTGTATGACCCCACAGAAACAAATATTCTATGATTTGATCAAGATTATACTCTTTAGACCAAAAGCTCAAAAACTGTTGCAATGAGGTTACCATATTAAAATAACCATATCTCAGGAGCCCCTTGGCATAATTACATAATAAGTGGTACCATGCCAAGCCAGGGGTATGTACTTCATTTCACTTCACTACTACTAAGCAATATTCCCACACCCTCAGACACTACAGAGTGAATACTTCAAAACAGCCAAACATTGCAACACATTTTGAGGTCACTATATCACATATGCTTCCCTTCCATTCTGCCACTCAGCTATTTAATCTTCATCATACTTCTCTTCTTGTTGCAACCCGGGGAGAGCCATTGAAGTGAAAGCCAGATACTAATATTGTCAGCTGTGTGAAAAGAAAGAAATGGGTCATGGCATGGCCAGTAGATTGACTGTTGGAGAAGCAGAGGAGACTGAGTAGCAAGTCATAGCCACTTTAGCAAAGATAAAATTCTATTCCTACTCACATACTTGTACTACTAGAATGGTCATCTTTTTTGCATTGTTTGGTTATATTTACCTTTCTATGCAAGATTGCTGTCTGCAGTTTGCTTCTATGTTTCTTTTAATTTCTGTCACCTCACAGCAAACACCTGTATCATGTATGCTTCTTCTTCCATTCTGCCACTCAGCTATTCAATCTCCATTATGCTTCTCTCCTCTTCTTTCTGATACACATGTGCACCTCATGTATTCAATCTCTGTTGTTTGTAGCATACAAGCAGTAGA
>JBBPSY010000536.1:0-11870 GCA_038093855.1 Rugiboletus extremiorientalis
CTATGGTGTGGCCTGCACAGTTTCCTGACTTAAATTTCATTGAACATCCCTTGGGCTATCTCAAAAAGAGACTTTCAGAGCAAGAATCCCACCTAGTGGAGTTCATGAGTTGTGGAAGAGGATTCTGCAGAATTGGGAGGAGATAGTAGTTGAGGTGTGTCAGGGATTGATTGAAAGCATGCCTAGGAGGGTTGAAGCAGTGCTTTAAGCCTGAGGAGATTGTGTTAAGTACTAATATTTGTCAAATACCCTAATGATTGACAAAAGGTGCAAAACTGTTACAATGGTGTCTCTGGATTAGAATGGCCATATCTCCACAGCCTCTGAGCTAAATCACATGACTCAGGGACAGCATTTGTAGCCAAGGGTTAGTGGTTCCCACGCCCCCACCAACCCTAAGCGAAATTCCCACACCCTCCAGCACCACACCATGTGTAATCCAAAAGTATCAAACATTGTAACAGTTTTGCACCTCACTGTAAACCACCCCCAAGAGAACTCTTTGGGGATGAAAATGGCCGCGGTGACATCAAGAAGCCAAAGAAGCATGGCGACCCAAGCTCAACAGCTCCTGCACGGATGAGTACAGTCGAACGATTGCAGGCTCAGATGAAGGTGCGACTCACAGCGCCTCCTTCACGCCATGAAATGGATCCATCACTGGTAGCCTCATCTTCGGCGAACATGTTACTGTCTCTACCTGTCTGGGCCAGGGATGTGCCTGCCCAACTACCCTTGGGCTTTGATTCCCTGATTGCACCAGTGTCTACAGCTGCCAATTTATCTACTCAGTCAATTACTTCCATCACACCATGCCGTGCTCTGCCCACCTCTAGTACTGTGGACAGCCAATTAACGTCTGATGACAAGCAAGAACTCTTACTTATGCCCATCACGAATACTGGGAAAGGAAAACAAGCTATCACCTTGAAAGGAAAAGGCAAATGACCAGCGCACGTTGTAGACGAAAGTGATAAGACTAGTCACCGTACCAAAAGGTCCAAATGCAAACACACATAGAATCAAAGGATGTGATCTTCAGGCACTATGCATCCTCATTGACTTCAAATAGAACTTTCATCCCCATTGTTTGTGGTCCTACAAGATCAACGTCTGACATCGCTGCCCATCATAAGTTCTGTTGCGATTTGTCATGCGCCTACACGCATAACATTATTCTATGCACAAAGTCCTCGCCTTACACTATGCTTGAGTGGTAGTATATGCTCGGACCCTAACCCTAGGATGTTGTACAGGAGTTCTACATACCCCGTCTCTTTTTCCTTTTGTTTGTACATGTTTATCTTTTTATGGAACTCCGATCCAAACTCCGACTGTACTGATACACCAGTTGTTTGGTTATGTTTACACTATTATGCGAGATTGCCGTTTGCAATTCACTTCCATGCTTCATCACACTTCTTTTAATCTCCGTTCGACACATGTATCATGTATGCTTCTTTTCATTTCCGCTATGCTTCCATTCTACATGCGTCTCACCTCACGTAGTTAATCTCCATTTGAAATGTTGATACCTCATGTATTTAATCTCTGTTGTTTGTAGCATACAAACAGTAGAGTAGTATTTAAGCAATGCCAGACCAACTGAGAACTCCAGTCAAGTTCTCTGTTGGATTCCCCAACACTTTCACTTGTCCCCCTCATTGAGTTATAGTGGTGTAGCCTAGGAGTAGTCCTTGGGTTGCAACAAGTTCCTTCTGCACGCAACTTGTACCATTCAATCTCATGCATTCTCTCTGCTTTCAGTCAACTTGCCTTCGTTTTCTTGCTCCATTCAGCTCACAGTAGTCGCTCGCATGTGGCTCATCTGTCATTGGACTGCTTGTCTCCATCTTCCTGCACCATTCACCCTGCACTTTCCACCCATGCATTTTTTCGGTCATTGGTCTTTATTGGGCTGCTTTACCATATTTGGTCATCCATGGGACGTTTGATTGGAGGTACTGGTAGATCTTATACTGGAGTACATGGCAGTGTATTGGTCAGATTTGTGTACGAGCAATACATTGTTCTGTATTCTAACAAGGTGTGATGTCCATCTGCAATGCTCCAGTGGACTTGTCTGGCCTCCATCCGACTTTTGTTACAGTTGAGCAGTCTACCTCACCGATGAGGTTATCTTTTTCTCCCTTTTCCTTTACCCCCGTGACCTACTTCGAAGATGACTGGCTTATCTTCCCGGATATAGCAGTAGTTAGTACACTGGAACTCCCCTAGACTATTCTGGACCTTCTTTCCCTTTCTGGAATTCCTGCTGTAAGGAACTCAAGTTCCTTAGGTTCGTAGAGACTGTTTTTGCATTATTATACATTTATATTATACCTACACACTTTGCATTTCATCCATTATCATTTCTACATATTCCCTAACCATTCCGAGTTCATTCCGGGTCTGTTTGGAGCAATCCAGACCACCACAGCGCTGTCCAGACCCGGATTGAGCATTTCTGCTACCGGAAACATTGAAAACGACATCCGGAACGACCTGAATTTATTCGGATTTGAATAGATTAGTTACCATTCGCTTTTGGAAGTCTTGGGAATGCCCAGGACTATAAAAGCTTTGTTCTATGTCTCAGAATAGAGTTTACCTTCTTGGACTCTCAATTTTTGGACTCGTTTTCTGTCCGTTGAGTTGGACGACTTTTTATTTTCCTTGAGTCCTAGACTCTTCCCCATTCCTCAGCAACATTCCCTGTGGTTCCCTTGGATCAAGAAAACCTCTTGCACCCTTTTTACATTTTCTTTCAATCCTCCTGAGTGTTTACACTTCAGTTGGGATTTACCTTCTTCACTGCGGATTTCCCTTTCTGAAATTCCCGCAGATTTCCCCCTCAGGAAACCCACAGACTCTGCAGCTCACCCTTATGGCAAGCTTCCTTTAAACCCTTTGACCTTGCCCTTCACCCTATTCCTTAACCCTGGGCTTAGGGCTGTATTACTAGATAAATAGCTAGGGACTCCACTGTATTCCCTAGCTTATTCTACACAGTCTCGGTTTTACTGTGTGTCATCCTAGGCTCACAAAGCATTGTTCCTCGCTTTGCTCTCCAGAATCATAATCCTTTGGGGTCCACAAGGGGTAACCTGTTCCCTTGCCCATCGCCCATGTCCTCCTTGTCTGTACAAGTGAGACCTATCAGAGGTTATGCTTGCTACTGGCACTCTCCGCCATTTGCCACCTTGATCCCCTCATTCCCCATTCTCTCGTGGCTATTCCTGTTATGTCTGAGATGTGACTGGGATAGGCAAAGTCAAAGACGAGGAAGTCTCCTTGAAATTCGTGGTTCAAGGGGGTCGTTGGTCAATCAATGAAGATTGATGGTCCTAAGATTCCTCGGAGAGTGAGGAACGTTCCAGAGGTCGAAGGGTCAAGGGGTCGTCTTTACTCGAACAACGGTTCAAAGTAAGACGAGAGCGTACGCTTCAAAAGTGGTACGATCGACTTGTAGATGCTGCACACTTCAGAAGTGGTGCAGACGACTTATAGAAGTCCAAGGTTTCGAAGGGGATTCAAAGATACTAGGTAGTATTCCCAGTAGGTCAAAGTTAGGAGACGTTACAGGTTACAATGGCTCCTTATATAAGTAAATGATCAAGCCATGACTAAGCGATAGAACTTAATAGAAGTTAATAGAGCAAAAGGAAAAGGAAGGTCGCTGACTGAGAAGATAAGAAGTTCAGCGAGATAAGAGATAGCGAGATAAGAGATAAGGGATAAGGCTGACTAAGCGAATGGAATCCCATGGAATCCAGTGGAAGGAATATTAGTCAGCAAAAGATGTTTGAAGGAAAGAGGGGAGAGTCCTTAGCGTAGTTTAGACGCTAGGTCTTTGAAAGGTCTACCTGTGATACAGGTGAGGGACCGGTTGTACTTTGCAAAGAGGAGTTTATCAGGGAACGAATGGTACAAGGAAGAGAAAAGAGTAAATCGTAACAATTCCATGTAAAGCCCACTGGTTGTCTTGAGTGCTACTTGACTCGACGACCCGCAGTAAGGCCCACATGTAACAAAAGAATAAGCTGCCCTCTACGTCGCCTACTATTCAGTAGCAGTGACCCCCACTCTCCACCACCACGTTCCGAGTCCCCAGTCCAGATGACGATGACTCATCTGTAGACGATCGAGAAGCGAGACAAGCCACTGCCCTTGCCACTGCCTCCCACCAGAACGAACTCTGCAACCAAGAGTTAGAACAACAGTTCCAGGCCAGAGAAGAGCGGCTTCATATTGAGGAAGAAGACAGGAGACAAAACAAATAGTACAAACGAGACCGTGCCCGCAGAAGGATAGCTGGAAGTGGTAGCCCATCATCTGGGTCCGCTACTCTGACTGCTTGTGTACCGGTATCAGCCTGGACACCTGTTTGGGGAGATTGGGTACCAGCCCCGACTCAGAACCCACCGGAGAGGGTACCAGCCCCTGCTCACCCCACCAGCTCCCCTCTAGCCATTGCTAGCCCAAGGAGTCTAGTACCTGTCGGGAACCCTGACATACACCTCCCCAGGGAAGACAGCGATCAGTCCGACCACTATTCCGACACTGAAGATAGTAGCGACAAAGAAGCAGATATGGGGAAAGAATCTCTACCAAAGGAGTTTTCTGGCAAGATCTCTGACGCCAATTGGTGGATCTCTGCCATGAGTACCTTCGCCATCGCTAAGAAGGACAAATACTCCGACTACAACCTCGTGGCAATAGCCTTATCAAAGATGACCAAGGGACAAGGCAAGACATTTGCAGAAGGGTATTACGCAAAAGGAGCTGACGACCCCAATACCTGGATGAAGTGGAGGAAATTCACAGAGGAATTCAAAATTGCCTTTGCCACCAAGGATGACGAAGTGGAAGTGCAAAGACAATTGCGGACTTGGCATATGTTGCCAAAAGATGGACCACCTTCATCCTCCTTTACCCGCTACCAAACCCGCTTCTCCCTTCTGGCAGGACAGGCAAAGATCAAGGAAGAAGCCACCCTCTGCGACTTCTTCGCCAGAGGCCTCCACCCTGAGATCATGAAGATCGTCCTGAGTGGAACGGAACCCACCACCCTCAAAGACTGGATCTCCCATGCCTTGTCAGCCACCCAACAGCTAGCTAAAATTTCTGATTACCAGCGAGGCCAATATTCCGCACCTTGCAATTACTGCGACCCTAATGCAATGGACGTCAATGCCATCAACCTAACCCCCACTGAAAGAGCTCGCCACATGAAAGAAGGGCAATGCTTTATCTGCCATGCCAAAGGATGCTCCACCCGAAAGCATCGGAAGGGTAATGAAGGACCTTCCCATGAGCGTAAAAATTGAGGCCCATCACCAAGAAGCTCATCTTCCACATTGGGATCTGGAAGAAGCAAGCAGACAAGAGCCGTCTCCACTGAATCACAGTTGGAGAAGTACATCCGGAATTTGAAAGAGAACAAAAAGGGGGACAAAGAAGTCCTTCAGGTTCTCAAGACATGCTTTGAACCTGACTACCAGGGAGAAGAAGAGACCCCTAACTCCCAGATGGATGTCGATGAAGAAAGAGTTGCAAGTGTGAGTGTACACTCCCTGGCTTTGAGGAAGGCCCAGGATTTTTAGGAGAGAGATGAGTGGCAACTTCTCTAACCTCTCCGCAGTACCCCTCTGTAATTGTATCCACTGAAGATCAATCAATACTAGTTCCCATTTCCGTATCCTCGGTGGGAGGGGGAAAAGTTGCAACAACCACGGCCCTTATTGATAGTGGTGCCACAGGAAACTTCGTCGATTATGCCTTTGCCAGGAGGAACAAATTCCCATTCAAACATATTAAAACCCCTCTCTGTGCCATCAATGCTGATGGAACCACCAACCGCAAAGGAAGCATTCTCTTCAAGACCTCCCTGATTATCCGAATAGGAGATCATGAAGAAGAACGAGACTTCCTTATCCTCGCTAGCGGAAAAGAGCAGAACATCATTCTGGGAATGACCTGGCTCTCCAAAGTTAATCCCACTATCAATTGGTCTTCCAGGACCATATCCCTTCCTCGAACACCCTGCAAATGAAAGCTTGACCAACATGAGGCACTTGCACAGCAATACCTCACCCAATATCTTGGCTTAGACCCTGACACCAAACTAGCCAAGATGTATGAATGACGCTTCATAGAAGAACAGATGTTTATCCAGAAAACGACCCTCTCTACCACCCTAGCCCAACAAGCAGACCATGCAAAGAAGGTACTACCCGATGCATACAAGGAGTATGCCGATGTATTTGTGGATGGAGAAACCACCACCCTTCCCCCTGTATGGGCCTTTGATCATGTGATCACCACCAATGAAAGCTTCTCTCTGAAACATGCCAAGAACTACCCCCTCAATCCCAAAGAACTGGAAGCTTGTAGAAAGTTCATTGACAAAAACCTAAAAAGCAGTAAAATCCAGCCATTGAAATCCCCACAAACCGCCCCCTTCTTTTTTGTGCAAAAGAAGGATGGGAAGCTGCAGCCATGTCAGGATTATCGATATCTCAATTCCCAGACCATCAAAAACGCATACCCTCTACCCCTAATAGGAGATCTTATTGATAAACTCAAAGGATCTTTGATTTTCACCAAGATGGATGTGCGTTGGGGATATAACAATATCCAGATTAAGCCAGAAGACTGCTGGAAGGCAGCCTTTGTCACTCCACTAGGACTTTTTGAGCCCACTGTCATGTTCTTCGGGCTATGTAACTCACCAGCCACATTTCAGGTGTTCATGGACCACGTGTTCATGGACCACGTGTTCATGGACCACGTGTTTGGAGACTTCATTGCAGAAGGGTGGCTAATTATCTACATGGACAACCTCCTAATCCACTCCGCAGATCCAGTGCTTCATGTGGAACGCACTTGGAAAGTGCTCCAACATTTCCAGGAGCAACTGCTGTTTTTGAAACTCGACAAATGCACATTTGATGCAACAGAAGTTGAGTACCTTGGTATGATAGTGGGGAAGAACTCAGTCCACATGGACCCTACCAAATTGACTGCCATCGAGCAGTGGGAACCCCCAAAAGACGTCAAGGCTGTCCGTTTGTTCATAGGATTCTGCAACTTCTACAGGAAATTCATCCCCAGCTTTTCTGACCTTGCCCGACCCCTCCTAGACCTAACCAAGAAAGGTACCCCTTGGGAGTGAACCAACGACCAGATACAAGCCTTCCACAGGATCAAGGAGACGTTCACTCGCCAACCAGTTCTAGCTCTACTGGATACCACCCAACCTTTCTTTGTCATGACTGATGCATCCCTCACTGCATTGGGCGGAGTACTTATGCAGAAAGATGCAAATGGAGACCTTCACCCTTGTGCCTACCTCTCCCGCAGCTTCATTGAAGCAGAGTGGAATTACAACATCTATGACCGCGAACTGCTAGCAGTCATCCATGCACTGGAGGAATGGTGCCATTACCTCATGGGCACTCTCCATCCTGTCTTGATCCTAATGGATCACAAGAACCTGACGTATTTCTGCAAGCCAAGAAAACTGTCTTGACAACACACCTGCTGGAAACTATTCCTACAAGATTTTGACCTACATTTTATGCACGTCCCCAGTTCCCAAATGGGCCCTGCCAATGACCTCTCTCGAAAGGACCGCGTGGACACCAGCACCAATAACACGGAGGTCACCCTCCTCCCTCCAGATGTGTTTACCTGGAGTTTAGACCTCGCAATTGCCGAAAGGATTGCAGATTCCACCCCGGACGACCCCCTCGTCATTGACGCCATGAAGGCCATTTCCCTTGGAACCTCCCTATTTCCCTGCACATCACCCGATGACTGGAAGTTTGATGGCAGGAAGCTTTACTTCAAAAATCAGCTGTACATCCCCATAGGCCAGAGGACCAACCTTGTTTGCCTCATTCATGATAACCCTGGCGGGGGCCATTCCAGACACTTCTGCACCATCAACCTGCTTGAGTGAGACTACTGGTGGCCTGGCCTTGCCACCTTCATCCGATGGTTTGTGTCTGGATGCGCCCACTGCCAGCAGAACAAGGTCAACACTCACCCCACTGCACCACCCCTTGTTACGACGCAAGGCGACTGTCACAGTGCGAGCACTGGAGTCTCATGCAAGTAACAACGAACCTCAATGAAGAGGTCGTGCTACAAACATAACCTAGGCGAAGTAGAACCAGGGGAGCTCAGGAGAGTCCCAGTCTCTGAGAGGGGAGCAAAGAGACACCAGTAATCGCAGGTTGATTGCATAGAACTAGCTGGGGAGCTGAGTTCTAACATGCATGGGTTTATATACTACAGGGCTAGGATATATACGGTGCACCCAATATGGGCAATGGACGAGTATGACTAAAGGAGTGTGACGAGAAAGGAAATAGAGAGCGTGCTCCCTAAAGGAGCGCACCGGAATAAGAAAGGTAAAACATATAAAGTGTAAAGGCCTAGATGAGCTCCGAGGAGTTCCATGGAAGTCAGAGGAGGTTGCTAGGAAAGGAAAGGGCCTCGTTCCACAACTGAGGTGATAGACGAGTTGAGACGGAAAGAGAGGCAAGCACACGGTGTGAGCTTAGGTGGTAAGACAACATTGTGTCTGATATTGGCAATGCCAAATGTGGAAGGGATTAGCCTGATGGGATAGGCTATTAGGGAATGGAAGCATCTCGGGGTGATGCAAACGCGGGGTTGTGGAAGCCTGATGGTGTGAGCGAGGACAGGGTCTGAGCGAGCGGAACAGAGTCCAAGATGACTCAAGGACGTTCGATCAGGAAGGCGACTGTGGATCATGAGAAGTACCAAGTGATGCCTATTCAGGAATGCTGGTATGCGTCACAGACGTGGGACAAAGGGAGATCTGGAATGACAGTGATGGGCACAAGTCCAAGGACACCGCGGACAAGGGCAAGCAGTCTAGAACATTGGGACATGCCTAGATAGGCATGTGGTGCTGATGGGGAAGTACCGGTGTCGGATAGTGCTTAGCTATATGGCATTAGGTAAGCAGTGGCGATGATAGGGGCTATCCAGTGGCGAGCGAGTGCTAAGGAGCACGAGTGATGTTCCATACAAAGTATAACCTTCTAGGCCTAACGGTAGGCACAGCAAGGTGGTCCTAGGTGTTGGTCTATATGTGGTGCCCCGTGTACAAGGGAGGCGATGGAGGAGGAGTGAAGGGAAGACGAGCGACAATGACAATGAGGAAAGCTATCTGAAAGAAGAAAAAGGTATGGGGGTTCCCATTATTGTAACACCCCTTGTGCCGATTGCCTCCGCAGCTACCTGCCCGTTCCAGGTTGTCTCCACTGATTTAATCACCAGGTTGCCGCCTGTCCAGGGCTTTGACAGTGTCTTGGTCGTGGTCGACCATGGCCTTACAAAGGGGGTGATTTTCTGTCCCTGTACCTCTGCTATTGACATGGAAGGAGTGGCCAAACTCTTTTTCGACCACGTGTTCAAGCAATTCAGCTTGCATGACAAAGTTATTTCCGATCGAGGCCCCCAGTTCACCTCCACATTTGCACGAGAACTTGCTAGACTGCTCTCCTATGACGTAGCACTATCCACCACCTACCATCTGCAGACTGACGGAGAAACCAAACAGGTAAACCAAGAGTTGGAGACCTATCTGTGGCTTTTCTGTGACGGGAACCACACGAAATGGGTCAACCTCCTGACCTTTGCCAAATTCCACCACAATTCAGTCACCCATTCCATCACCCAGAAATCCCCATTCTCCCTCATGATGGGTTATGAACCCTGCTCCTACCGTCCTCTTGGAAAGACCTTTCTCCCAGCACTTGAAATCCGCCTCGAGCGAATTCAATCTGCCAGAAGTGAAGCACTTGCTGCACATGACACTGCCCGCCGTCACGTCCTAGAAAGGACAACTTTGAAGTTTGTACCCTGGAAGGTAGGAGACCGCGTTTGGCTGTCTTCGAAGAACCTCGCCCTGTGGTACCCCACCCAAAAACTGTCTCTGTGGAAAGAAGGCCCATTTGAAATCCTGAAGGTCCTCTCGCCGTTGGCCTATCAGTTGAAATTGCCTCCACAATGGAAAATCCATGATGTTTTCCATGCCTCCCTGTTATTGCCCTATTGGGAAATGCCCAAACATGGACCCAATTACCTGAATCCACCCCCCGATCTAATCTGTGGAGAAGAGGAATTTGAGGTTGACAGAATAGTCAAGCATCGTGGCATCAAAAGTCGGAGGCAGTACCTTGTGATGTGGAAAGGATATAGCCTGTCGGAAGCCACCTGGGAGCCTGAGTGGAATTTGCGGAATTCCATCCCCTTACTCAAAGCTTATAAGCTCGCCCACAGCTGTTGAATTCTCCAATTCTCTTTGTTCTCCCCTCACCCAGATGGCCATTGAACAATCCCTTCCTCTCATCCCTGCCATTCCCACCGTCCGCACCAATTGCCTCCCAACTCAAGCTCAATATTCCCTCTATGCCATCGTCCTTGAGTCCCCCAGATTCTCGGAGCTCCTCACCGAAACTGGATTCGTTAGTAACAACCAGTTCCTTTCAGGGCTCATCAGCGTCTTCCACAGATATGCTCACATTCGTCGAGTACATGCCGAGCACAAAATGCATTATCGTGAGGGGGTGTTCAGTATCCACAATGCCCCCATGGTGGAGGCTGTGGTCGGCCTCCATTGTGAAATCCTTGCCATCCTGGATGACACACAACTTGTTACGACGCACACGGTATCTGTTACGCGTGGGCTTAACTGCGGGTCGTCGAGCTAAGTAGCACTCGAGACGAGCAGTCGGCTTCACATAGAATAGTCGCGAGGGAATAAGGGAATAAGGGAATAAGGGATCGAGGTGGCGAATGGCGGAGAAGACCCGCTACGAGCGTGTCAAAGGTAAATCCGCTCGTGCGGATTTAAGGGACGCGGGCGATGGGCAAGGGAACAAGTTACCCCTTGGAAGTCCCAAAGGTTCAGGTTCTAGGGTGGGGAGCAAAGCGAGGAACGATGCTTTGCGAGCTTAGTGACGACACACAGTAAACTGAGACTGCGTAGAATAAGCTGGGGAATACAGGGAAGTCCCTAGCTATTTATCTAGTAATACAGCCCTAGACCCTGGGTCAGGAAATGGGGTAAAGGGTAAGGTCGAAGGGTTTGGAGGAAGCCTGCTGTAAGAGGCAGGCTTCGGGTTCCGCGGGTTTCTAAAAGGGGAAACAGGGCTTGCAGATTTCTAAGGGGGAAATCCGCAAGTGCGGAAGGGAATTCCGCAGGTGGAAAAGGAAATCCGCAAATGAGGAAAAGAAGCCTGCGGGTTTCTGAAAAGAAAAGGGTTAAAAGGGGAAAAGGGTCTAGCATGATCTAGGGAAGTTCCGGAGTGTCTACTATGGCTACATCCGGGAAGATCAGCCAGTCATCTTCGAAGTAGGTAACAGGAGTAAAGGAGAAAGGGGAAAAAGATAGTCTCATACGGGAGGTGGGGCGTTCGACTGTAACAGTATCTCAGTGGCAAGCCAAAGAGATAGCTGTCGTCGGGACTTCACTGGACAACGTAGATGCGGAGTCTACGGTCCTAAGTCCAGAACTCAGCAAGCAGGTCTTGGGGCGACCTTTAGACCACAGAAGAGTAAGCGGAGCCTTGAGGTGTCGAAGGCGGAGCGAGCTCTCTGGATGCCAGTAGATACGCGTGGATTGCGTAGAACTAGCTGGGGTTTCCAGCCGGTTCCACCAGGGTTTATATAGTGTACACAGGTGGCAGTACACTAGCACGGACCAAGGATATGTATCTGCTGGAAAAGGGAAGGGTCTGGCGTATCCTAAAGGGATGCGCCAGAAAAGGAAAGGGAGCACTTCCACAAAGGTGTGGTTGAGTGCGAACAGACAAAAGAGGCATGCA
>JBBPSY010000537.1:0-11845 GCA_038093855.1 Rugiboletus extremiorientalis
ATCGTTTTCCTTCTTTGAAAATTTGATCAATGATTTCTCTTCTGGCGTTTCTTTCTAGAAGTCCTATGGCATGAGACGGATCAATCTGAGCTTGCAGATAGAGCGTCTGCCATTGGATAAGCCAGTCATCTGTTTTTGTAGCATTTTGGTAGAGTTTGGAAATTTGGTTCCGAGCCCAATCAACTCTATTGGTGGGACGGAATAATCCCTTGACTTCTTTAACCATTTCTGCCCATTCGTAGCCTCTGCCACGTATAAGTCTCACTTGGGCGAATTTGCCTGCTTTAGGCCCTTTGAAGCATGATAACACGGCGACTACCGCATTGTATGATTCTGGGAAAATGGAGCTTTGATTGATGTCCAACCAAGCTTTCATTTTCGTCCACCATTCTTCGAACTTCGCAACTGATCCATCGTATTCTCCTGGATCTGTGAATACTTCCACTCTACGACCTGTAGATGCCGCTGCTCCTTGCTGTTGAGCAGGGTCTTCCAATATATCTTTTAAAGTTTTTACGGTGTTTTTCATTTCGTCGAGTTCAACTCTTAGTCCTTCGCTATGAACTCGTAATGTGTAGCATTCTCCTTTCGTGACGGCGAATTCATCTTTCAAAGCCTTTTTCACTTCTGGTGACAAATCATCTTCAGAAATCGCATCTATGATTTGATCGAAAGTTTGTGCCATCTTATTCTTCTAGAGCTTCGATGAATGCTCCAAAAGTTCCATCGAGCTGATTTACAAATCCCTGGATTGTTCCAGCAGATGTGTGAAGATCCGTGACCAGACAGGGTATTGTTACGACGCACACGGTATCTCAGTGGCAAGCCAAAGAGATAGCTGTCGTCGGGACGTCACTGGACAACGAGGATACGGAAGCCCTCAGCCCTAAGTCCAGAACTTAGCAAGCAGGTCTTGGGGCGACCTTTAGACCACAGAAGAGTAAGCGAGCCTTGAGGTTGGCGAAGGCGAAGCGAGCTCTCTGGATGCCAATAGATACGCGTGGATTGCGTAGAACTAGCTGGGGTTCCCAGCTGGTTCTCCCAAGGTTTATATAGGGTACAAGTACGCGCACGGACCAAGCGATGTAAGTACTTGAAAAGGGAAAGGTCCAGTCGTATCCCAAAGGGATATGCTGGAAGAGGAAAGGGAGCACTTCCTCAATGGTGAGGTTGAGTGTGAACTGACAAAAGGGGCATGCAAGCATGCCAGACGAAAGGGGTGCGCAGCAGCAATGAGGCTGGCGTGCGCTAAAGATAAAAGTGGAAGTCCGAGGTTCTCGCGGAGCCACGGGGCCGAGGGGAACCAAGGAAGGACAAAGGGCGACACTGCTCTGGGCAGTGGCGCAGAAAGGAAAGCATAAGTAAACAAAGACAAAGGGAAGTAAACCTCACTGGTACTGAGGTAAGCGGTAAAGGGGTAGCTAACTCCTGGGGTTAGGAGCTCGCTAGGGGTAATTGTAAGATAAGTATGGTTAAGTATTGTACCAGTGAGTGAGGAAAGAAGAAAATGGGCTAGGGGACCGCTCTACCGTAACAGGTATTACATTTACAAAGCCGCGGAGATGATTTGCAAATGGGACGCGGCGGGCTTCTGGGTGTGGGAAATAATTTTCCTCTGTTTCTTCGTATACGTCAATGTAGTGACGAAGACAGTTGTGTCCTTCTTGGGTCGGAATGGAGTTTGCAAGCTCTAGAAGTCATTCTATTACTTCCTGCTCTCTCAATTCCAATTCTTCTTCCGATGTAGTGGCAAAAGGTAATTGCCTCCAAAGGTCAAGTCTTTCTTCTGACCAATATGTTGGATCTGTTTGTCCCCAAGTTTGGTAGTACTGTGTAGTGGCGGGGGTAGACGTCTCTAACTGTGGGAGACCATTCTCTGATACTTCTGGGGTGTTTTCCCAGGCTCCTTCGTCAGTGGTCCAGGGGTGCCAGGCGTTTACGTCGACGTTCCAGCCCTCTGTACGTTCTTCTTCAACCTCTGATCCTAGAGTTTGGCCTTGGTAGTAGGCCTCTCTTTCACCAGTTGTTTGTATATGGATTTTTGGAGCGCTGCTGCTGCTCGAAGAGCTAGACGAAGATGATGATGATGGTGTGTAGAGTCGGTGGTAACCAACTATGACTTCCTTAGGTTGTGCGACAGATACTTGGTCGCCTTGTCTCTTTCTACGCTCGATTTTTCCTTGGACTTGGATGCTTCAGACTTTTCCTGCAGCTACTGCGAAATCAATGTCCCAATTCGATACCCAGACTATCTTTGTGATTATGAATACAACAAGAAGTTGGATCGTGTAATAGAACATGAAAGGGGAGGAAAAGTTTCTGTAAAGAAAAACTAAAAACCGGCGAGTTTTCGATAATCTCGGTGCTGCTGTGCCCAAAGATTTATCCTAGTGGTTCTTTGGTTCCTTTGTATGATCAGAACTGGGAATGGTACTCTTCTTCTCTTAACCGGCCTCTCTTCCGGTTCTTCCGCTGCTTCTCTCTTTACTAGCCAGCCTTCAGGGGCTGGGGGAGGTCCAACTGGTAGTGGTGGTGGGGTGACCGCTGGTTGGTCCCAATCAAATGCCCCTTCTCTGGGCCTGTTCTCTCGCTTTACTTCTAACCTCCAATTCTCGACGTAGTCGCCTATAAGCCTCCTCTGATAAAGGAGGTCTTCTTGGTCAATCTGCCGCTGACTGATAGGCGGCGCATCGTTTGGATCGTAACTGGGGGAGGCGCTGGTCGGTGAGGAGGAGCGAGTCTCTGATTTGACGGGAGCCCAAGGGAGTGGGTCTCCAAAGATCACGTGGAGGGCTTGTAGACGTTCGGGATTGCGACTCGCTAAGTCTTCTGCGGTCAGCTCTATCCCTAAGTCGTGCAAGAACTGCGATGCAGGAGTTCTTGACCTGCTTAAGCAATCAGACGGCGGGTAAACTAAACTGGGGCACTCTGTACTCAATGACCCTCTCTCTAGGGTTATCTCCTCCGCTTCTCTCTTCATGAATGTACCAAGATTCAGAGATCCGGTGGGGACGATGCGAGTTCGACAGGTGTTGTTGGATACTGGCACCTGTGTGAGCCCAACTAGAGGAGTAGTAGCCTCTACTCACTGTCCACGTTAATAGTGGTTGAGGTGGTAGGGGATCGTCAAAGTTTTCAATGAAACAAGACGTGGTTGTTCGTCCTAGTAGTCTAGATGAACAAGGTAGGGTGTTAGAGTCTAGTTCTAATGAAACAACCTCTCACAGTTTTCAAGCTGCTAGGTTGTTCAAGTAGATACTAGGAGTGTTGTGCTCTGTAGGAGGGAAATCTCCAAGAGAACTAGACTGGGGAGTCCAGTCCCTCCTGGGGGTTTATATACTCTTTCTACGTTTGTACATGTTGTGGCTAGATCTAGAGATACACTACTATACAAGGTAACCCTTAGCCCTGGGTGTAGGGTATGAGTCATCCACAGTCAATGCACAGTCAAGCTGAGTCATAGATAAGATGGAGATTAAATAGGCTGTGCGATAAGAGTCATTATGAGTCAGAGTGGTAATTAAAGAAGCATAGCCATGAAATGGAAGCGATGCATAGCCGAGCACAGCGCGGAGATTAAATAGAAGTAGAAGCTGTGTGTAGGTGTTACTATGATGCATCGGAGTTTGAATCCATAAAAATATAAATAAGTACAAACAAAGGGAGAGAAACGACTAAGTCCCTTGACTTGTTGTGAGTCTTGAGCACTTGTAGCTTTATGTAGGCTTTTGTACACGTTATCCGGTGTTGCAAATGAAGCATTTGTTACACAGGGAGAGCGTTTAACCATTGGCAGAGTGAGAATGAGTTGCCCCACTTGGGAAGGTGGATTGCCCAGGAATGTTGGTAGGGCACGGAGTACAAGGGACGGACGGGAAAGGGAGGTCAATACAGGCAATAATCATGATCTTGCTGTGAACCCCTTGTTAGATCATTTGAGATCAGTTCAGTTAGATCGTGAGTCCTTTTATCACAGGAGTACCTCATAGTGGTCCTTGCAGGTTGGTTGGTTCATACGCCTCATAGTCCTTCATTGCTACTACAGCCAATAGCAGGGGAGGACAGGGGAAGGGATGGTGATCTCTCTATCCGCATGCAACACGTAGCATGCTTGGGCAGCAATCGGCTGCATTTTGCAGTTAAGGTGGCAGTTCTTCTGGGTGAACAGCTCCTGTAAACCAAAATCTTCTTTCTTGTGAATCTTGGCCCGATTTCTAGAATTTGGAAGGAGTCTGAGAACTTCCATCGGGGATCTCCAAGTTCAGCGATGTGCTTGTGTGAGCACATTGGGTATCTGTCTTTCTGGGGTAACAGGTGCTTTGAGGAAGGGGTGCAGTCTGCTGGGACTATCGACAGCCAGGTCCATTTTGTCTCTGCCAGGACTTTTTCAGGGTAGAGTAAGGTTGCGGTATTGTATCCTGTCGGGCGTCCTAGACAAAATCCAATCCTGGAATACTGCTGTGTCAGTGACAGCAGGCATATCGGCAACACTTTTATTCTCCCACCATCAAGGACATGGTCAAGTCTGAGGTGGCTATGAGTTTGACGAGAATATACAGAAGAGGGGTGGAGACATTGCAGCTCGCCTCTATAACAGGTGATTGGGGTCCTCCTCTAAGCGACAGCTGTAAAGACAAGATCTTGAGGGGTTTTCATCGACGTCCTGTCCAGGAGCTAGGGGTCACTTCTTCTCCTAGGTTGTCAGGATTTTCATAGTTTGCACATACGTGAGGGCCAAGGGAATCCTTTTAGCACCTCGGTCATCCGGAATACACTCTATTCCACTACTTGGACACGGGAGTAGGGATCGCCATTTGTCATCTCAAATCCTCAGTTCCGCAGAGGTGAGTCTGGTTAGACAAGGCTATGGGGTTATCATGGGAAGGAGTGAAAACCGTTCACTCAGGTCCTTCCTGGAAGGTTCATGTTACCCTTCTGACGCTGTGCAGTTACAGCATCCAGTGCTTCCTCAGGACATGGCACACTTCCTCTACACATAGGAAGGGCCATTAGTGGGATCAGGGGAGATGGGTGCAGTAGAGTCCATCTTATCTGGGGTATGGTAGTCTGCAGAATCTGAATACTGGCCAAAGGCCATCAAGAGGGGAGGGTGAGCGGCAGCATTCCTGTCATACATTCTGGGTAGGAAACAATTCTTGATTTCATCCAGGGTAGTCTAACTCGGGTGGTCAGCCATAGACTAGAGAGACCAGCGGGGCTATGGTGGTTCTCCATACAATGGGATCGAAGGGTTTCCTCTATGGCGTTCTTCCCTACTACAGGATTCTTCATTGCTCGTGCAGGTATTTGTTACGATTCTCATTTTGCCAATGACACTTCATGTATCGCCGTCTACACTACATCTTCACTTTTGCATTAATACGCCCATCGCTATGCTCTGGCCTACCCATATATAAACCCACATCAACGCTCAGTAATGCCCTCATGACCTATAGCCAACGGGCTACAACTATGTTAATCCTACTATACAACGATAATGAGCTTCGCTCACAACAGGAATCGACACTTAGTCAATTCCTTTCATTTTGTTTGTTCATGTTTACCTTTTTATAATTAACAAATCTACAGATGCACTTCAAGAAGCCCTTGACACAGCTTCTACTTCTATTTCATTTCTGCGCTGTGCTCGGCTGTGCATCCCTTCTATCATGAAGCTATGCCTTCTTTTAATTTCTGCTCTGACTGATGTCGAGTCATTGAGGCTATACTTAATCCCCATGCTGTGCACGACTGCACATTGCTGTGCAACTGCGGATTCCTGTGTGATGCTGCGCATTACTATACTTAGTATTTAGAAAGTGGTCTGATTGTCATATTACTATACCTAGTACACTATTGGTCAGATCTAGACACAATAGGTACAAACATGTAAAAGGTATATAAGATAATTGAGCCCACCAGAGAACTTCAGTCAAGTTCTCTGTTGGTTTCCCTCTCAAAACCATCATGTTCACTTGTCCATCCTAAGTCATTAAGTTTGTTATTAGTGGTGTAGCCTAGGGTTTATCCTGAGGTTGCAACAGTATTCTTCTGCACTATACACCTACTACCAATTCCAAGGTCCAGATAGTCATTGATTCCTTGCCTTCTAAGAGCGACCATAGTGTGAAGTCACTAGTGGGCAAAGGAGAGTCTTGTGCCGGCATTGCTTCTTTGGCTAGACTCCGTATCCCTGTGTCATGATTCAAACATTACTGCACTTAACATGTGCTTCCCTCGAGTGATGGGACTCGCTCGGTCGGTGTGTACAATCTGGGAGGTGGTCAACTGGTTACGGTCTCCGCTAGGGTACTGAAATCCAAACATCCTTGCTGGGGATGGGATACGATAAAATCCAAGTCCTATGAGATCCATGAGACAGTAAAGTCAGAGGAGTTCACTGGTCTTTCCGGATT
Organism: Rugiboletus extremiorientalis; assembly: GCA_038093855.1. NCBI lineage: Eukaryota > Fungi > Basidiomycota > Agaricomycetes > Boletales > Boletaceae > Rugiboletus > Rugiboletus extremiorientalis. The sequence goes on from JBBPSY010000537.1 coordinate 6,417, forward strand.
CACTTGCAGGAGAGGATATGCTCAGTTCGGTAAGGAGAGGAGGGTTGGCACCTCCAATCCACCAGGAGAGAGCAAAGGCCCTGATGATACAAAACATCAGGTTCCACATAAGCCTCGCTACTTCCTTTGCTGCGCCAGGTAAGGGCGCTCTTGCTGTCTTCTGTCTTCTCCAGAAACATGGCTTCTCTAAGGTCATCCGTCCAACATGTCACATTGGCGGACTGATCGTGGTACGGTGGGGCATCGCTACTACTTGAACAGTAGGCGACATGGGTCAGCTTATTCTTTTGTTACGTGAGAGCATACTGCTAGTGTTGTTGACTCAGCTAAGAGGATGACCGGACAATGGGGCAGTGGAGGCTCCAGAGTGAATAGTGTATGCGTATACTGTGGCAAGTACAGGCCACAAGGCAAAGCAAGGAGCATATGGTCAAAGGTGTATGAGACCATTAGAGAGAAGCGAGAGAGGGCTGATGAAGGAGGTCTTGACAATAGGAACTGTTCCCACCAACTGGAGGGCATGGGAACAGATGAGAAGACTCTTGAGGAATGGGATCCGCCAGACATGATGTCCATAAGAACACACCCGTTGTTGGGAATGAAGGGGACTAGATCCACCGGATAGACATCCATAGGGACACACTTGTCAGGGCAGCTGTGCACGGGAAGAAGACGACTTCCCCTAACAGCGAAACGGAGGAGAGACAAGGGCGGGGAGAAGCCCTTGGAGCGACGATGTTCTAACAATAGGCTGAGATTGCATAGAATAAGCTAAGGAGTACAGGTCGGTATCCTGAGTTTATATGTATACTACTTGGCTTACAACCCTGAGCCCTAGCCCTATGCCCGAGAAGATAAGAAGCAGGGCAGAGGGTGCGACTAAATAGGTATACAACCCTGGGCCCAACAGGGTCAAGGGTAAAAGGAAGCATGACTCTTGTGGAGTCATGCGCTGAAACCCACAAGGTTTCCAAAAGGAGAACTGTCCTAAGAATAGAATGGTAACCCTAAGCCCAAGAAGATCAGAAGCGTAGAGCAGAGGGTTCGAAGATAGGATAATGGATGACTCAACAGAAGTCATCCCATATGGGAGCGTCTAGGCTCTGGGTTGGCGCATTGCTGGTGCAGTTTGTTGACGAACTGTGCGGCCTAATAGTTACTAGGAAAAAGAGTAGGCCTACCCCTGGTAAGGCCGTCCGATTGTAACAGGAGGGGACAGTTGTCCATAATATGCCCGAGGGCATCACAATTGCCACAACGGCATTGTGGGCAAGAGGCCTGGGTGTGACTGGGAGCCGATACGTGGCAGAAGGGGCATCTGTAGTCAGAGCAATCCACACGCCAGTGGGAGGCATCGCCGCATTGGTAACAGTGCATGTTAGGAGGGGAGGTGTGTCGAACGCTGGTGGAGGTGGCTGGTGTGTTGACATCAATAGGGTTTCCTCTGGATCCAGCAGTGGGGAGGAGTTGGTAGGAGGGAGCAAGCGAGGAGGTTGGAAGTCCAACAACGAGTAAGGGGACTGGTCGTCTCCTGATAGAGCAGCTTGGACCAGTGTGTCTGAGAGGGTGGACTGTAGGCTCCACTGCCACGAGCTGATGGGGTTATATGGTGCTGCTGCTGTCGGTCATGGGTGGTGGAGGGGAAGGTGAGGAAGCAGGGGTGGTGGCTGGAGAGGAATGTCTAGAGCCAGCGATCATGGTGGCAGGGGTGAGTCCTCTTGTCTGCGAGGAGATGGTTGTCGACAGATCGGAGATGGAAGAGGTAGAGGGGGGATTACTGGGTATACCTCTTGGAGGGGGGCCGGGAATAGGCAACGCAGGCCTGGAGCTCCTTCAGGAGCGAAATAAGCTCTCCGCTCAGTAGCTGAGAGACCAAGGAGGAGGGGATGGAGGAGATGTGCGACGAGCTGGGGCTCAAGTCGGTTGATGGCGAAGGCGAGTTGTGCGTCATCCAGGATGGCAAGGATTTCACGACGGAGGCTGACCACAGCCTCTGCCATGGGGGCATTGTGGATACTGAACACCCCCTTACGATAATGCGTCTCGTGTTTGGTGTGCACTCAATGAATGTAAGTGTATCTGTGGAAGAGGCTGATGAGCCCAGAGAGGAACTGGTCGTTACTAACAAATCCAGTTTTGGCGAGGAGTTCCAAGAGTCTGGGGGACTCGAGGACGACAGCATAGAGGGAATATTGGGCTTGGGTCGGGAGGTGATTGGCACAGACAGTGGGAAAGGCAGGGATGAGAGGAAGGGGTTGTTCAATGGCCATCCGGGTGAGGGGAGGATGAAGGGAATTGGGGAATTCAACAACTGTGGGTGAGCTTATAAGCTTTGAGCAAGGGGATGGAATTCCACAAATTCTGCTCGGGCTCCCAGGTGGCTTCCGACGGGCTATACCCTTTCCACATCACAAGGTACTGCCTCCAACCTTTGATGCCACAATGTTTGACTATTCTGTCAACTTCAAATTCCTCTTCTCTGCGGATTAGATCAGGAGGCAGATTTAGGTAATTGGGTCTGTGTTTGGGCATTTCCCGATAGGGCAATAATAGGGAGGCATGGAAAACATCGTGGATTTTCCATTGCGGAGGTAATTTCAACTGATAGGCCAATGGTGAGAGAACCTTCAGGATTTCAAATGGGCCTTCTTTCCATGGAGACAGTTTTCGGGTGGAGTACTGCAGGGTGAGGTTCCTTGAGGATAGCCAAACACGGTCTCCTACTTTCCAGGGTACAAACTTTGAAGTTGTCCTTTCTAGGACGTGATGGCGGGCAGTGTCGTGTGCAGCAAGTGCTTCACTTCTGGCAGACTGAATTCGCTCGAGGCAGATTTCAAGTGCTGGGAGAAAGGTCTTTCCGAGAGGAGGGTAGGAGCAGGGTTCATAACCCATCATAAGGGAGAATGGGGATTTCTGGGTGACAGAGTGGGCGACCGAGTTGTGGTGGAATTTGGCAAAGGTCAGGAGGTCGACCCATTTTGTGTGGTTCCCATCACAGAAAAGCTGCAGATAGGTCTCCAACTCTTGGTTTACTCGTTCAGTTTCTCTGTCAGTCTGCGGATGGTAGGCAGTGGATAGTGCTATGTCATAGAAGAGCAGTCTAGCAAGCTCTCATGCAAATGCGGAGGTGAACTGGGGCCCTCAATCGGAAATAACTTTGTCATGCAAGCCGAATCGCTTGAACACGTGGTTGAAAAAGAGTTTGGCAACTCCTTCTGTGTTGATAGTGGAGATACAGGGACAGAAAATCACCCCCTTTGTAAGGCCATGGTCGACCATGCCCAAGACACTGTCAAAGCCCTGGACTGGCGGCAATCCCATGATCAAATCGGTGGAGACAACCTGGAACAGGCAGGTAGCTGCAGAGGCAATCGGCACGAGGGGCGGTGCAGTGGGGTGGGTGTCGAGCTTGTTCCGCTGGCAGTGGGCACATCCGGACACAAACTGTCGGACGAAGGTGGCAAGGCCAGGCCACCAGTAGTCCTGCTCAAGTAGGTTGATGGTGTGGAAGTGTCCGGAATGGCCCCCACCTGGGTTATCATGAATGAGGTGAACAAGGTCGGTTTGCTGGCCCACAGGAATGTACAGCCGATTCTTGAAATAAAGCTTTCCACCGTCAAACTTCCAGTCATCAGGCGATGCACAGGGAAAGAGGGAAGTTCCAAGGGAAATGGCCTTCATGGCGTCAATGACAAGGGGGTCGTCTGGGGTGGAATTCGCAATCCTTTCGGCAATTGTGAGGTCTAAACTCCAGGTAAACACATCCGGAGGGAGGAGGGTAACCTCCGCATTATCCATGCTGGTGTCCACACAGTCCTTTCAAGAGAGGGCATTGGCGGGGCCCATTTTGGAACTGGGGATGTGCGTAAAATGTAGGTCGAAATCCTGTAGGAATAGTTTCCAGTGGGCATGTCGTCGAGACAGTTTCCTCGGCTCATGGAAATACATCAGGTTCTTGTGATCCGTTAGGATCGAGACGGGGTGGAGAGTGCCCATGAGGTAATGGTGCCATTCTTCCAGCGCATGGATGACCACTAGTAGTTCATGGTCATAGATGTCATAATTTCGCTCTGCTTCAATGAAGCTGTGGGAAAGGTATGTGCAAGGGTGAAGGTCTCCGTTTGCATCTTTCTGCATAAGTACTCCGCCCGATGCATTGAGGGATGTGTCAGTCATAACGAAGAAAGGTTGGGTGGTATCCGGTAGGGCCAGGACTGGTTGGTGAGTGAACATCTCCTTGATCCTGTGGAAGGCCTGTATCCGGTCATCAGTCCACTCCCAAGGGGTTCCCTTCTTGGTTAGGTCTAGGAGGGGTCGGGCGAGGTCGGAAAAGCTGGGGATGAATTTCCTGTAGAAATTGCAGAATCCTATGAATGAACAGACGGCTTTGATGTCTTTTGGGGGTTCCCACTGCTCGATGGCAGTCAGTTTGGTAGGGTCCATGTGGACTGAGTTCTTCCCTACTATCATACCAAGGTACTCGACTTCTGTTGCATCAAACGTGCATTTGTCAAGTTTCAAAAACAGTTGTTGCTCCTGGAAACGTTGGAGCACTTTCTGAGTGCGTTCTGCATGAAGCACTGGATCTGTGGAGTGGATTAGGAGGTCATCCATATAGATAATCAGTCACCCTTTGGCGATGAAGTCTCCGAACACATGATTCATGAACGCCTGAAACGTGGCTGGCGAGTTACATAGCCCGAAGAACATGACAGTGGGCTCAAAACATCCTAGCAGAGTGACAAAGGCTGCCTTCCAGTGGTCTTCTGGCTTAATCTGAATGTTGTTATATCCCCAACGCACATCCATCTTGGTGAAAATCAAAGATCCCTTGAGTTTATCGATAAGATCTCCTATTAGGGGTAGAGGATATGTGTTTTTAACAGTTTGGGAATTGAGATATTGATAATCCTGGCATGGCCGCAGCTTCCCATCCTTCTTTTGCACAACAAAGAAGGGGGTGGCTTGTGGGGATTTCAATGGCTGGATTTTACTGCTTTTCAGGTTTTCGTCAACAAAATTTCTACAAGTGTTACGGTAGAGCGGCCCCCTACCCCTTTTTCTTCCTTCGTCACTCACTGGTACAACACCTAACCTTACTTACCCTACGATTACCCCAGGCGAACCCCTAACCACAGGGGTAGCCATCTACTTATCGCTTACCTCAGTACCAGTGAGGTTTACGTCTCTTTACTCTTGTTTACTTATGCTTTCTTTTCTGCGCCACTGCCCAGAGCAGTGTCGCCCTTTGTCCTTCCTTGGTTCCCCTCGGCCTCCACGGCTCCGCGGGAACCTTGGACTTCCATTCTTGTCTTCAGCGCATGCCAGCCTCATTGCTGCTGCGCACCCCTTTTGTCTGGCATGCTTGCATGCCTCTTTTGTCAGTTCGCACTCAACCTCTCCATTGAGGAAGTGCTCCCCTTCTATTT
>JBBPSY010000538.1:0-11822 GCA_038093855.1 Rugiboletus extremiorientalis
GTTAGGTATTGTACCAGTGAGTTAGGAAGGAGGAAAAAGGGGAGGGGGACCGCTCTACCGTAACATTACACTCTCCTAGGGTGGACGACCCCTGTAGTCCACTAGTCTCTATCTGGTCCGGATAGATCTCCCTCGTTGACCTCGTAGTCTTCACCTCCCCAGGATAGATCATCGGAGGAGGGGGGAGAGACTGCGGAAGAATGTCGCGGGTCGTGGAGGTAGGATAGGTGAGGTGGGATGGGAAGCATGTCGTTGGGGTCGTCGCTATCTCCGAGGGGGCAGTTTCGGCGTACATGCCCGCGTTCATGACATCTAAAACAGCGGCGATTTCTTCGTCGCTCCACGGGGGTGACATTGATCCCAGGAGGAGAGGAAGGGGGTGCGGTGTCGGGGAGTTGATTGGGATGGGAGGTGGACGCGGCATGTCCCACACGAAGTTGGCGGAGAGAAGTGATGACGCCGACGCGGCAGAGACGACGGGTAGTGGTTGGGGAAGTGGGAGGTTCGGGGTGTTGCTCGGGATGGGCAAACTGGAGGGGGCATACGGGGCCCAACGAGGGTCGCACTGGGCGGTCGGGATAAGGCGGCAGTGGGGATGGCGATGCGACCCGGAGGGCGTCAAAGTCCCGTGCCAGGTCATTGATGATCCCGCTGATGAAGGAATTAAACCGCTCCCTCATGGTGGGTTCCTCGTTATTGTTCTCCCCGAACTCGACCGTCGCCCCAGTGGAGGAGGTGGGAGATATGGCTCTAGGGACGCCAGGAGTGAGGACCCTCTCGACGGTGTCGGTGATGGAGGGGAAGGGGGTGGCCTGCCGAGTTGGTGTCTCCTCTTCTTGGGTCGCGGAGGGAGATCCACTGACCCTGTTCCAGAAGGTGATGGGGGGTGGTATGGGACGAGGAGAAGGGGTGGTCCGGCGCTCGTCGACTCCTGCTGCGTTCCCTCCCTGGTAGACTCGGGGAGACGGAAAGACGATGGAGGGGGAGAGGTAGTGGTAACGTTCAGTGGGGGAGGCGGCCATGAGTAAGGGACGGGTGATAAAGGCCATATCAGCCACTGGGATGTCGTTGACGAGGGTGGCGAAGCCCGCTGAGTAGAGGAGGTCCAAAACTCTGTTTCGGATAGAAAGGAGTACCTCTGCGAGGCTTGAGTCTCAGGGACCGCTCCCGTATCTAGCGTCGTTGTTTGAGAAGAGAGTTCCGAGGAGGACGATCCGTCGGAAGAGCTTGACGAGCTGGAAGAGGACGATGCTGGTGGAGAGCGCCCAGTGGTGGCGTACATGCTGGTCGAGGGCGCGGGTCTGGATGGTGACGGCGAAGATGACTCATCGGAGGTGGGGACTAAGGTGGTGGACTTGGACAGGGGGCTCGGCGGGTACGTCAAGGTTGGGGAGTTCATCAGTCATAGGTGTTTAGTACGGGGTGTGAATGGGACAGTACTGGTCTCGGCAAAAGCAACTATGGGTGGTGCGGTGGGCGATGGCGTTGTTGACCTCTCTAAGCAACTTGTTCTTGGTAATGGGAGCGCGGGGGTGGGCGATTTCGATATCTTTGACAGTGATGAAGGTACGACGAAGGTAGGCAAGGGTGTAGGCGTTGGTTCCGAGCGCTGCTGCTATCTGGTGGCAGTAGGAGGGTTGGGACATGGCGGAGTCCTAAAGGCCCTTCAGGTCTTTATACTCCTGGAGTATCTCCTTGGCGTTGGCAAAGTTTGGTTCAGATTCCCAAGTCGCCTCGGAGATTGGGTATCCCTTCCAGGCAGCTAGATAGCGCTGTGCCTTTCCTTTCCCTTTGTGGTCGATGATGTGGCTTAATTCGTAATCTTCTTCCGAATGTGCCAGATCCGGCGGAGGACGGGAGAAGTTGGGGCTGTGTTCATTGGTTTCGACAAAAGGGGAGAGAAGAGAGGCATGGAACACCGGGTGTATTTTCCACGAATGGGGAAGTTTTAATTCGTAGGCGAGGGCGGAGATGACCTTCGTGATGGTAAAGGGGCCGTGTCTCTTAGGGGAGAGCTTCCGATTGGATGATAAGGGGAGATTCGTCGCCTCTAACCAAACGCGGTCGCCCTTCTTCCAGGGTTCGAATTTCCGATGTGATTGAGACGCCATGATTCGTTGGGAGTTTTCCAGAGCGGCTTTCGCCTTGTCCCGTGTGGAGCTAAGGAGGGAGAGTCGATCAGCCAATGCTGGTACGAACGTGGGTCCGATCTTTGGGTAGGAGCAGGGTTGGTATCCCATAAGGAGGAAGAAGGGGGATTGTTTGGTGGCGGAGTGAGTCATAGCATTGTGATGAAACTCGGCCATAGGGAGGACGTCGACCCATCCAGAAGGATTTTCTTGGCAAAACAACCGTAAAAAGGTCTCCAACTCCTGGTTTACGCGCTCGGTTTCTCCATCAGTTTGTGGGTGGTATGCGGTAGAGAGAGCGATGTCATAGTGTAGGAGCTTGGATAGTTCGAGTGCGAAGGTGGAGGCAAACTGTGGTCCACGATTGGAGATAACGTGGTCATGCAACCCAAACCGAGGGAAGACATGAGTGAAAAATAACTTGGCGACCCCTTCGGCAGAGATGTTTTTGGGACATGGCATGAGAATCACCCCCCGGGTAAGGCCGTGGTCCACCACGACCAGCACAGAGTCTAGGCCCGCCGCCGTCGGGGGAAGGCCGGAGATGAGATCCATGGAAATGTGCTGGAATGGGCGGGTGGCAGTAGTAGCGATTGGCGACAGGGGGGGTCTCGTCGGGTGGGTGTTAACTTTCATCTGCTGGCAAGGGGCACATCCGGCAATGTACCGGCGAACAAAGGTGGACATCCCGGGCCACCAATAATCGTGGGACAGCAAGGCGAGCGTCCGAGCAAAGCCTGCATGTCTGCCATGATGCGAATTGTGTATACTGGAGACGAGGGGTTCACGGCAGTCCTCGGGAATATACGTGCGACCGAGGTAAGTGAGATTACAGCCGTCGAACGCCCAGTCATCGGGTCGGGCCCTGGGGAGGAGTGAGGATCCTTCGTGCATCGCCTGGAGGGCAGATACCACGACAGGATCAGATGGGGTTGAGAGAGCGATCTTCTCAGCAATGGCGAGGTCCAAGGAGCGGGCGAAGACCTCGTCAGGAAGGACTTGAAGGGCGGTATTGTCGCCGGTGGTGTCGACTTCATCCTTCCGAGACAAGGCATCAGTGGGTCCCATGGCCGTGCCGGGGAGGTGGGTAAAGGTCAAGTCGTAGTCCTGTAGGAACATCTGCCACCGGGCGTGGCGACGAGACAACTTCCGAGGTTCGCGGAAGTAGGTCAAGTTCTTGTGGTCTGTCAGGATGGAGACAGGATGACCAGTTCCCCGTAAATAGTGACGCCATTCCTCTAAGGCGAAGATAACAGCGAGTAATTCCCGGTCGTAGATGTCGTAGTTCCGTTCTGCAGACCCGAAAGTCTTTGAGAGATAGGAACAGGGATGAAGGTCTCCATTGACATCTTTCTGCATGAGGACACCCCCACCGGCAGTGAGAGAGGCGTCCGTCATGACAAAGAAGGGTTGAGAGACATCGGGAGTACGGAGTATGGGCTGTTTGAGGAAGGTGTTCTTCAGTGTTCGGAAAGCTCTCTCCTGGTCGGTTCCCCAGGTCCAGGTTGCGCCTTTGCGCGTGAGATCGTGAAGGGGTTTGCAAATGTCGGAGAAGGCGGGGATAAACTTGCAGTAGAAGTTGCAGAACCCGATAAACGATCTGACAGCTTTGACGTCTTTTGGTGCAGTCCACTCCTCAATGGCTGCTAATTTAGTGGGATCCATTTTAACATTGTCCTTTGAGACAACGAGTCCGAGATATTCGACTTCGGTCAAGTCGAAAGAACATTTTTCAGGTTTAAGATAGAGGTGTTGTTCTCGGAATCGTTGTAGGACCTTTTCTGTGCGCGCTCGGTGGGTTTCTGGATCAGAGGAGTGGATGAGGACATCATCCATATAAATGACGAGCCAGCCTTCCACGATATAGTCGGCGAAGGCGTCGTCCATGTATGCCTGAAACGTGGCAGGCGAGTTACACATTCCAAAGAACATAACCCTCGGCTCGAAGAGTCCGAACGGCGTGACAAAAGCGGCTTTCCACTGGTCTTCGGGTTTGACCAGGACATTGTTATAACCCCATCGAACATCTAACTTCGTGAAGATGGACGATCCTTTGAGCTTGTCGAGGAGGTCAGAGATGCGCGGGAGCGGGTATGCATTCTTGACTGTATGGCTATTGAGATATCTATAATCCTGGCAGGGGCGGAGTTTCCCATCTTTCTTCACCACAAAGAAGAAGGGGGCCACCTGAGGTGACGTGGACGGTTGGATCTTTCCATTTGCCAGGTTTTCGTTTACGAATTTTCGACAAGCGTTGATTTCGTCGGGGTTGAGAGAGTAATTTTTAGCACGCTTAGGGACAAATGAGGGGAGCAACTTGATTTCATGATCGAAGGGCCGGGATGGTGGTAGTTCGGTTGCTTCTTCGTCAATGAACACATCAGCGAACTGCTGGTACTCCTTTGGAATGGTTTTCGTGATCTTGGCCGTTTCCTGGGCCAGCATAGTCGACAACGTAATCTTTCGGATGTGAGCGGGCATCCTTTCAAAATGTGTCTTGTAGGCTTTGGCTAGCCTGTTGTCGACGTCGAGGTCTAAGTACCTCAGTAAGTATCATTGCGCCAAGGCTTCCTGGCCATTGCGCTTCCTCTTGACCAACGATGGAGGCTTTACGGACCCCTTCCGACTACTCCAATCTATCGTTGGGTTTCGGTCTCCTAACCAACTCATTCCGAGAATGATGCTCTGTTGTTTACCACTGGCGAGTACGAGAAAGTCCCGATCTTCCTCGTCTTCATCAATCTGGATATGGAGGCGGACCTTATGGGTTATCTCTCCCATCTTGTTAATGGTTCCATCCGCGTTCGTAGCGGTGACCGGCCTAGTGAGACGAGTGAATGGCAGTTTGTGTTTCTTGGCGAATGCGTAGTCGATGAAGCATGAAGTGGCTCCACAGTCTATGAGGGCGGGGGCGGTGACAACGGATTTGCTCCCAACTGGAGAAAGAGAAATGGGTACAAACACAGATTTCTCATTTCTCAATACAATTACAGTTGGGAGGGTAGGAGAGCAAGATGTTGCGGCGAGTCTCCTTTCTAAAAATCCTTGCCTATGCAAATGCGGTTGACTTGTTCATCCTCATAGGTGGCATGTGGTTCTTCGGCATCTTCATCATAGCATTCCTTGAGAACCCGAAGGATCTCTTTCCTATCTTTTCGTCCTCCCTCCAGATCGGCAATGTAAGCGTCAAGGGGATCAGGAGAGGAGGAGGCACTCGTTTGCATGGTTCTGAACCTTTCTGGTTTCTTCGGCGTAGAAGTAGAGGGGGATGGAGTGGAACTCTTCCGCTGCATGGGCTGTCTGTAGTTTCTGTGCCCTGGATGGTTTCGGCTAATACAGCCGGGCTTATGACAGATATAGCAGAGTCGATCTCAGTTATGACGTGCCCGTTCGGGCCCGGTGAGATTAATTCTGTCTACGTCCATCGCGTTGGGGTCATTTCGAGCGGATTGAAAACCTCCTCGACGGAAGTCTCGGAGGCGTTCGTGCGCTTGGGTGTGGTTACTGGCAGCGGTCATCCATCCATCTAGGGTAGTGGGCTCCGTTCCGCGAAGGATATCTCCGACTAGGGAGTAGTGCAGCCCTTGGCAATAGGCATCATTGATCATGTTGACATCAGTGATGCCAGAGAGGCCAAGGAGGAGGTTGAACTGCGTGGTGTAGTCCTTTAGTGATTCGGCGGATAGTCCTTTCATGCGGAGGTTACGGAGTTTTCGTCGGGTGTCTACGGCTTCGTTTTTGGCAGAGAAGGCTTTCTTGAATTCTTCAGAGAAAACCCTCCAGGTGTCGTAGCCGGGGTAGGTAGTAGGTTGCGTGAGTTTTGCATAGTATCCTTCAGCGAATACTCGGCCTTGTCCTTCCCCCATCTTAGCGAGAGCCGTAGTGACGACTTCATCGTCCCCCATCTTATCGTGCTTAATCTGGCGCCAAGCTGCCATTGCTTGCAGCCACCAGTTAGCATCTTCTACTCGACCGGAGAAATCGCGGGGTAGTGACTCTTTGCCCATGTCGTCATCTTCTGATTCTTCTTCGACGTCAGAGTCAATCCCGCGGATATGTACATCGGGGTCTGGAATTAATGCTCCTTCTACTGTGAGGGCAGTACCAGACGCAGGAATTTCGGTGAGCCTTCTACGGGACTCGGACCTGCTCCCAGGAATTGTTACACCAGCACCTGGGTGTGGGCGACTGCTTGTCGGATTAAATCCGGGCCTGCTGGACTTTTTTCGTGGAGTGACTAAGAGATAGTTCGGTTGCGGGGACAGGGGAAGGGGAGGATTCTTGAGAGCGCTGTCGTTCTATGCAGGTGGATTCCCAACGGGTGACTTCGGCGGCTTCCCTTTCAGCGACTGAGAGAGAGGAAGAGCCAGGGAGTTGTCATTCTTGTTGCTGGGCCTCGTTACCTGTGATGGTTCGTAACGCTGCTTTCCCTTTCCTGTCTTGAGCGAGGTAGAAGGCACGATCCTCAGGAGAGAGATCGTCGTATCTCGAGTCTTCCTCCGTGTTGCCTAGTGGGGAAGCTTAACAGCAACCCCAGGTGTAGAAGTAGCTAGTTCTTTTGTTACGACGCACATGGTATCTCAGTGGCAAGCCAAAGAGATAGCTGTCGTCGGGACTTCACTGGACAACGTAGATGCGGAAGCCTACGGTCCTAAGTCCAGAACTCTGCAAGCAGGTCTTAGGGCGACCTTTAGACCACAGAAGAGTAAGCGGAGCCTTGAGGTGTCGAAGGCGAAGCGAGCTCTCTGGATGCCAGTAGATACGCGTAGATTGCATAGAACTAGCTGGGGTTTCCAGCTGGTTCCACCAGGGTTTATATAGAGTACACAAGTGGCTGTACTCTAGCACGGACCATGGTCATGTATCTGCTGGAAGAGGAAAAGGTCCAGCGTATCCTTAAGGGATGCGCTGGAAATGGAAAGGGAGCACTTCCTCAATGGTGAGGTTGAGTGCGAACTGACAAAAGGGGCATGCAAGCATGCCAGGCGAAAGGGGTGCACAGCAGCAATGAGGCTGGCATGCGCGAAGGATAAAAGTGGAAGTCCGAGGTTCCCGCGGAGCCGTGGGGCCAAGGGGAACCAAGGAAGGACAAAGGGCGACACTGCGCTGGGCAGTGGCGCAGAAAGGAAAACATAAGTAAACAGAGGTAAAGAGAAGTAAACCTCACTGGTACTGAGGTAAGCGATAAGTAGATGGCTAACCCTATGGTTAGGGGTTCGCCTAGGGTAATCATAGGGTAAGTATGTTAGGTATTGTACCAGTGAGTTAGGAAGGAGGAAAAAGGGGAGGGGGACCGCTCTACCGTAACAGATGCCTCATATCTGTTTCTCTAGGCTAGCAACAGCAACAAGTGGCCCACAGAAGAAAGCTCTGAGGTCCAGGCCCCTGTGCCTAAACATTCCCAATCCCTCAACATCCCAATAGTCAACTTCCACGTCCAACACCTCCTCAGTTTGCTGAAGGACAAGGACAACCTGGTGCAGCAGGTCACTATCCTACAGCACACCCTTCGAATGGTCAATGCAGATGCCGATCCAAAGCTGTTGGAGTGGCACGTCAACCACATCAAGGGAGTATTGTCAGGCAACCAGGAGACAGAGGAGGCGGCACACCTCCTTATTGAATATATCAAATTTAGGGACGCATAACTACTTGCATGTACTTACCATGTTTGATTCTTTCTTTTTTCCCTGCTGCTACTACTTATGTGGGACCTGATCATGAGCACTGACCAACCAAAGCATTAGCATTGCCTGAGTAACCTTTACAGCAGTCCCGGCTCTTCCGGGTCTTCTGGAAGGTGTTCCGTTCAGAACCAAACTGCCCTTCGGCATTTGGAACCAGTCCCTTTGTTTTACCAATCTGTATTTTCAAGTGCATATAGTGAATCATGCTGGTAATAGAAGTGCATACTATGGCCTCATCTCAAAGTCTTTTTCCTTCCTTCTGCGTCTTTTTTATGTTGTTATTTTATTTTATTTTAAATTCTGCATGTGGTCCTAAAGGTCACATGGGACTGTATGGAAAGAGATTGCTGAAGTTTTCCTGACATTTTCCACTTCTGTTCTATCCCGTTCCCTTCTGACACTAACAGCTGACTTGCAGTTGCTCACCTTTTTCACAAGTCTTCCAATCAAGTGCTTCATGCATCAACATGTCCTGGCGCATCTTTCATTGTTGAGACCTCAGATTTTCTATGGCAGATTTTCAGCCATTTAGAACCTCAGCTTAAAGAATACTAGTTGCCTGTTGGAATGCCTTTGGGGCAATTTCCACTCAAACCGAACCAGTTCAGGTGACCACATGACCATACAGACATTTGGATTGCAGAGATGTTCAGAACTGAGAGCCTGGTGTTTTATTTCAAAAATTTCATGTTTAGTCTCGGGTTTACTGGCATGCAGTAGCACATTCTCATTTGCATACAGTCATGATGATGGCATGACATAATGTCATGTGTCTCCCTAACCCATATCATCACCATCACCATGAAAGAGTCTTATGCTATAGATGCAGATGTGCTACTCACTACTGCACATGTCCATGCAGCTCTGGAGGTAGTTCCCTGGATCATTCAGCCCAAGGAGGCCTGGCAACAGTGAATGCAGGATAACCTGGCACACAAGGTGGTAAGCACGCCAACCTTTCTGGCCTATTTTGACAATTATAACATGACATTTCAGTTTCAGAAGAACTTACCACAACCCACTGAACAATCACTGCATCCAAGGCTTCTTGGAAGCCTGCACCGCATCCTCACACGCCACTATAAAGGCGGCATGACCTTTGACACCCTACGCTTTGATGAGGTGCGTGCCAACAATCCCTCAGTCACTGACCCCTGTTATGTGGACATACATGCGGTACTCCCTGAGATAAGGGGAGACAATTTCTGGTGGAAGGAGCTGCCGCCACATGGTGAGTCCCTTGTTCCAGTGCTGGTTTCACCTTGCTTACCACTTCCATGTAACATCTAGTCTCTTTGAGGGTTCCTGAGCAACCCAGACAACAGGGAGCTGTATCTCACAATCCTCACACAGAAGGTGAGCTGAGCTGAGCTCTGAAATATGGGCAGATTTGCTGACCATAGATGATAGCACTGGACCCATCTGATGGGTCATTCACAGAGGGTATCAGGACATCCGGGATGACTTTGGATCTGGGGAACCAAGGTAAAACATGCAGGACCATCACAGGCATGTAGAAGCTGACTGGTATGATAGAGGAACAATTTCAGGAGGCTGTTCACCCCTCTGATGGCCACAGTGTCCATCATCACACTACAGCTATGTCCATCTTCAAGTCAAATCCGCCGCACAAAAGGCAAGTGTTAGAAAGGATAATGGAAGGGGAAGGGGAGGACAGACAGAAAGGGCAAAGAAAGTGGAAGAAAGCTGTCATGGTCATAGAGCCTCTGGTGTCAGCAGTGAAGAAAAGTGGTAATGCCCAGGCTGGGCCTTCCATGAGCACCAGTGTGAAAGGAAAGGACAGGGAAGGTCTGGATCTGTCCAAGTTGTGTTGTACTTGAACAGAAACAGAAAAACAAGTGTCCTGATGTGCTGAAATAACTTGCCTTAGGGTTGTGATTCATGCAAATCCCATGATTTGCCATGTGTGTGGCCTACTTCCGACTCCCTGACATCCCGGAATGAGAAACGTGCCTGCAACAGGTGCACCTCACAGAAAATCAGATGCGTGTTCGCAGGTGAGCCACAAGTAGGATTTTCTACATTTTCTAGCTGAGGAGCTATCAGGAAAAGTAATCCACACTGTGCGAGGCAAGAGAGGTACAAGTAATGTTTCATCCCTTTGACCTGGAGGCTACACCTTGAACTGCTATAACCAGGATGAAATCATGTCTATGTCTTTCTGAGCCATGTTGTACTCCAACGACAGTTCCCTCTCGAGGTATTTCTGAAAGGGCGCATGGCAATCATGCAATGTGACCTGGATATTTCCTGAAGAAATTTCATAAGCTATTGGTCTCAGTATTAGTGATACTCCATGAAATGCAAGGCATACATCCATGAATCCCTCCACAGTCTCTTTTTCAAGAAAGTGCACTTGGTCAAACTTGTGCAAGAACTGTTGAATGTCCTGTACATGAAATGATGAGGGAGGAAAGTGAACCAGAGTCAGGAAGCGGTTCAAGAATGACTATGAACCATATTCTCACTAGTTCTGGCATGGTCAATGGCTCCACTAGTGAGCTGAGGCATTTTAGGATATTGTCCCAGTCCAGATCTCCACCATCCATGCATGGAGCATCAGGCAGTGCATGTGGAAGGCATTTGAAGACAAAGGTAGTCTATGTATGAGAAAAGCATGGATTGCTTGTTCTGGTAAACTAGGAAACTAACCTCACTTTCCAGCTCTGTGTCTGCAGATGGACTGCTTGAGTTTGAACTCGGAAGGGTTGGGTTATCCTGGAGTGCCCCGGAGGGACCAGAATGCCGGGAATCTAAGGGAATGTGAGCAGATATAACTGAAGGATGATACACAGATAACATGAGGGAATCACAATACCTTCTTCCTCTTCCTCTTCCTCCTCCATATCCTTCCACACCTGGCTTGAGGAGGTCTTCTTTACGACAGTCCAGTCTTGCCTCAACAGTCTTTCAAACCTTTGAAAGTGACAGGACTTGAAATAGCCAAGCCCTGTCTGAGTCTCCCACCATATCAACCAGTCTAAGAAAGATGTGCATATCTGTGTAAACCACCATTAAGTTGACATGAGAAAATGCCTCACCCAGTTCAAAGATGTCCACAGAGTGTGGTGCTATTCCTTTTTCTTCCATCAACTGCAAATACTCTCTTCTTCCAGCCTTGTCATGACGGCAGAGCATGAATTCTCTATTAAGCCAGCAGGCCAAAGCCATGGGATGCTGTTTTCTCTTGAGAACCATCAGGGTGTTTTGAAGCAAATTATTGAGATATGCTCACATGGAAAGCCAATAACCTTGATCTACTTTCTTTTCCTTTCTCCATGTCTGAGTTATTTCATAGTTGAGACACAAGAGAAATCTGATGAAAGCATGATATGGTCTTGGGAATGTGCAGGACATCCCTGACACATGACAGATGACCTTGATGCTCATCTTTAAAGACACCATATATCTTCAATGGATCTTCAAGAGCCATTTGACAGCAGAAAGGAATATCAATATTATCATGTGCAGGCTGAGAACCCATGTGAAGCATGAGCAGTATGTTACCGTAGCTCATTCTGGATTCAATGCCCTGAATCTCCATATATAAATATAATCAAACAAACTTTCACCCTCACTTTGCTAGAACATCGAGTTCTGGTGAAGAGATAAGGTTTTATCACTTTATCACTTTTCTGTGACATCAGCACTGATACATAGTCAAGAGATGGAAATGTAGCAACAGTCAGCTTTAGCTTTTGAAGGACTTGGACACAGATAACACTTGGAACTGCCGGAAAGGGAATTGGTACTTGGGAAAACTGTATAAATGCTGGGATAGGAATTATTTTAATTTGTTTATTTCCCTTAGGGTTATCTATACATGACATCAGTGTTCCCCGCTACCAGCTTCTTAGAAAATCGACATCACCAGATCATCTCCAGAATCATGCCCATCACCAAGTGCTCACATTTCACCACAGAAGACTCCCATGTACAGTCCCTGTTGTCAGTCATCTTGAATGCAAAAGGAATTGTTTTCATA
>JBBPSY010000539.1:0-11808 GCA_038093855.1 Rugiboletus extremiorientalis
GTAGACGACGGGTTTATATATGTCAGAAGGAAATGAAATGGAACATTGTAGAATGTCATGGAAGGTGGTGGAAAGATCGCTGACTAAGCAAGTGATAAGTAAGTCGGATGGGAAGGAGGTTTGTCAGTGATAAGAAAAAGGATGACTAAAAGAAGTACAGCCTCTCAGTGAGTCACCACGAGGCAAAGTAGTACACGGAAAGAGAAAAAGAAACGAATCGTAACAAAAATGGCAGGAGTTGAGCTCGCAAACTCACCAGCCAGCAATGTGTCTTCATAATTTCCGCTTCATCAATCTCCCTCTTGAGCTCCAGCGCCATATATTTTTTATGCTGTTACATGAACAGCGGTCATATCGTTACACACAAGTGGCCAATCGATTCCGCGTCTGGTAAGCATAGATTTCAAAGCATAAGACACTATGTATTCACCGGTAATAGGCTAACCCCCTTCCTGTGGCGGCGAATCGTTTTGACCAGTGCATGGAAGGCGAAAGACTTCATAAATTTCTTGGAGGGTTCGCCAAAATATGGCAAGAACGTGGCCGTTCTTCGTGTGGTCTTTGCTGTCCGTCATTGGCAGGTCGCACGCATCCTCGACATTTGTTCATCGATTACGTCCTTTGAACTTGATGCAACCTATTGGATCGGGTCGGCGGCTGAACCTGACTTCATTGGGATTGCTCTCAACAAGCTCCAAGCGTTAAGGAGCTTGCGTGTTGCTCTGGGATCGGTTGTTGGGACCAAAGTTGTTCAGCTACCGATGTACCCTATGTTCCAACGGCTCACACACCTGCATTTGTCCTCAGTGGAATCTTCTGGGCAAGCAATTCCAGACGGCATCGAGGACTTGAAAAGCCTCACACATCTTTCGCTCACATGGTCCTCCTCTCGCCAATGCACTGAAAGCTTGGCAGCTTTCCTGGTCAAGCCTACTACATGGGTGGTCATCGTGTGGTTCAGCATTCATGCTGAGCACGATGTGGTTAGGGTGGATCTGCAGGAGCGAGGTTTGGTTCACTCATGGCTGGTAATCTTCGAGATGCGCCATATGACAGAATTTGTGCAGGATGGAGGGATTTGGCTATGGGCAGAGCAGATTGTGCAGTGGAGGATCGAGGATGACTGTACGTGCCTTTTGTCAACTGTAGGGGCTGTCGCTATCTGATGGCGATCCTCCCTAGCGCGACCAACTGAGTGTCTGAGTCATTTAATGTGTCCCCCGCAGTATCTGGCGCAACCTACCCTATACAAGGAATATCTTCGAGCCGGAGAAAAGAGGGGCTAGTCAAAGGAGATGTCTCTGAGCAACAGGGAGAGGTGCTGGCTCGCAAATAATATGGAAAATATAGGAAGAATAAGTAGTCGATAGCGATGGATGAATACGTACCATCACACAAGATAAAGAAATATTTCATGGAGCACGAAGGACAGATGATGCGGGAGAATCTAAACTGACACTTTATGAGCGTCTTCAACCCCACTGTCGCTTGATACGAGGTGGTGGTTGGATTAACCAGAATTGATGGGTAATAGTGACATACCTGAACCGGTGGGTGTTGAAAGCAGACGATAAGTACACCGGGACGAAATTTGACAAGAGGGTCCATGAGTAAGGGGAGGGCGATCCGACAGCAGGGAGATCCGACGAAACCAGGGCGACGAGACACTCCACAAGCGTTTTCAACCCCACTGTCGCTCAACGCGAGGTGGCAACGGGGCAACGCTCAGGACACAAAGTCCTAGAGTGTTTTCCGTCCGACACAAAGTCAGACGACGGAAGTGTAGCTGAGGGCACAAAGCCCTGTTCAGCATGCCAAGGGTAATGGGAGGAGGGCAGTCTTGAGGGCGAGTCTTGAGGACGTCGAGGAGCGAGGAGAGCGGCAGGGTGTTGACAGTGGCAGAAACCGAGAGCGATATTGAATGCCCTAGGAACGAGGAAAATGGACGCGCGATGGTGGTGGCGATGGCATTGAATACAATGGTAGACTCAAGGTGAGAGCGCTAGGCTGGAAACAGACAAGGCCGCTGAGCATGAATGGTATGTGCTGCAATAACAATTTCCTACAAGCTGATGATCAACTCTCACAAGAAATTGAAGCTCCGTTTTGACACTCCTTTTGACTACCAGCTCATGGAGCCGCTCATGGTTTATCCCCCCACTGCGATATCCATTGATTTCAACAGAGGTCTCAAGGGAAATGAAGGTGTATCCTGCACCCCTTCTCCCGCTAGCTCCTTCTCTAGCGCCAGCCCCTCTAGCTCAGGATCCGCCTCCGAGGCTGCAGACTCAGCGGGATTTGCTCCACGTTTCACTCAAAGAGGAGGTGCAGTAAGGTCTCCATATCCTGTTCCCTGCTTGGGTCAAAGTCTGGAACTCCGCTTCTTGTGGAGGAACCTCAGAGGGGGCTGCGGGTCTGGTATCTCGCTGATGGACTTGGAAAAGGTATGATGGGAACTAATCTACTTCACGATTTATTCACATTTTTTAGAGTGAAGGAAAATCCCTGTTAGAATCAGGTGTGCATCGCAAACTATCCGACTCAGCGCTTCGTGCGGCTGTACACATGAAGGAAATGGGCCGTGAGGCAAGGCGTCTTCATGCATTAGCAACTGCATGTGAGCTTGAGGAGGCAGAGCAATACCACAAACTCGTCCGATACTTCCTGGAAGATGACGAAGCAGCGCTGCACTCATTCGAATCATCCGTTGGCGACATCTGCAGCATCACCGACCTCATCACATTCAAGGATCAGGAATACACAGTGGAGGTCATGGAATTGACCACCACTGATCATCAACTCTCCGCCCTTGAGGTGGAAGCTCAATCGCGTTGCCAAGCATCTGGTGGAACTCCGACGGTGTCCGATAAGGCAGGGGGGAGATAACGATTGAGGGTACACACGTAAGGAAACAGGTGAGCAATGGTCGAGACCAGGATCAGCGCAACCTGATTTCATGCAAACGATGACAGCATAAATACATATGTCGCTTTCTAGTTGTCTGTACAACCCTGTACCCCATGAATTGTATATAAAGTTATCTGTTCACAAAAATTTGCCCCACTTTGATCGAGACCCGTATAGATATGATGGATGAGTTCACAGTACGAGACCACCACTCACGGGTTTTTGAATGTTACTAATCCCACATGAAGAGTGCTTTTGCCGACTATCCCCAACATGATCCTGATCCTTATCAGACCTCATTCAAACATGGTGCCAACCGGGCGATGCACGCACAACCAGCATGGGCGCAAGCTCAAATGGATTTTCAGAGTGATGAGTGGAGTCCCTACAGATATTTTCAAGCTGATCCCTCTGTGCCATCTGCTGCCATGCCAACTTACTCCGAGCCGTTTACCACACTCCCAGCCCATATGGAACAGAGTGTAACCTCATTTTGGCGAGCAGCAATCCCCGGTCCACTAGGCGCTGAAGGTTATGATTGGCAAGGTGCCATGGTTCAGCCTAATGACTACATCTCCCAGCGACTCGCTACCACCAACGCTTTAACCCCCACTCCAACTCGTCAGGGCGAATCGACTGACCATACCCACTGGGATGCTCACCGCGAGCAGTTTGCTATGACACAGTCTAGCACCCACATTGCCCGACCGCTGGCCACCACTCTGCAGGACGAACCGTCAGGTGGAGACCTGTTCAAATTTGGGACAAACCGGGTAAGAAGACAGTACAATTCCATCATGTATTGCTCACTGCGACCAGTTTGCTATGACACAGTCTAGCACCCACATTGCCCGACTGCTGGCCGCCACTCTGCAGGGCGAACCGTCAGGTGGAGACCTGTTCGAATTTGGGACAAACCGGGTAAGAAGACAGTACAATTCCGTCATGTATTGCTCACCGTGACCAGTTTGCTATGACGCAGTCTAGCACCCACATTGCCCGACCGCTGACTGCCACTCTGCAGGGCAAACCGTCAGGTGAAGAGCCGTTCGAATTTGGGACAAACCGGGTAAGAAGACGGTACAATTCCGTCATGTATTTGTTAACACTTGAGCAGCGCACCGTCAATCCAGGTCGTGCGGCCTCCAGCAGCAGGACCTCACAGCGGAGACAGCGTCTCCTCAACCCACCGCAGATGTCCGAGTCTGCTGGTGTGCCCCAGCTCACGAAGCAGGTCAAAGATGACCTTACTTGCGAGGTCACAATGTATTTCTTCGACAAGAGCCCCATGCGTCACCCTGATACGGACAGAGAGGCTTTGTGCGATCTCATAAACAACTTAGCCTTGGCTTCAAACCCCACGAATCCTGGTATGTGAATGACCATGATTTGTATTTGCGCACTGACCAAAGGTCATCAGCTGGTTGGGTAACGGCTTATGAACGTACCCTCAAAAAGGCTGGAAAACAAGTTTGGTTTGACATCACATGCTCGTTCAAACTCGTCGGCCGGTTGAATGTCAAAAGCTTTCACGAGTTGTTCATCCCGATTGATCAGCGAATTAATTTAAGGGAACATTGGACACCGATCGTCAAAGATCTGTTGGTCGACTGGAAGTTCACCGACGTCTGAACTGTCGTAAGTTGTTTCCAAGTTTTACCCAAGGGGGTTGCTTATCTTTGGAACAAGTCGGATGATGGGTCAGAAACAATTTTGCTGTTCACTCGCCCGGCGTTGCTGGACATCATCATGGATACACTATGGCTTGTGAAACCTTCGCTTCAAAACTACCTCCGCCATACCAATGAAGCTCTAGACATAATGGTCACGTTCGCCAGCTCCGTTCTACGCTGGGCGCTAGATTGTTTGTGTCAAGGGCTTGACCGTGATTTTGAGGCAAACCGCTACATGCCAACGTATGAGAGTGCATTGGGACGTCTGATCCAGATGAGGAACAAAAGTCCCATTGAACAGGTGTACCTCGAATGCCTCTATTCCAACATCCACGTAAGGGGAGAGCAGCTTGCAGCGTTATCATCGTATTAACCTTTGTAAATCGATACATACATCAATCCAGGCAATATACTCGCTTCAACGATGCTGATCTGAGTTGGACAAATGTGAGAGCACCCGAGTGATGCTCTTACGTGAGGTCAACCTGTGTATTTCACCTAGAGTCAAGCCACAAAGAAACACACCTGACAGTATATTGCGGCAGCCACTCAGCTTTCGTCCCTTCCAACAGTGGAAGCAGGCGATAAGTACAGACGGGATGGATGATTAGAGAATGGCTGTGGTAACAAGATCATTAGTTGGATTAACCAGAATCGATGGGTAATAGTGACATACCTGAACTGGTGGGTTGAAAGCAGACGATAAGTACACCGGGACGAAATTCGACAAGAGGGTCCACGAGTAAGGGGAGGGCGATCCGACAGCAGGGAGATCCGACGAAACCAGGGCGACGAGACACTCCACAAGCGTTTTCAACCCCACTGTCGCTCGATGTGAGGTGGCAATGGGGCAACGCTCAGGACACAAAGTCCTAGAGTGTTTTCCGTCTGACACAAAGTCAGACGACGGAAGTGTAGCTGAGGGCACAAAGCCCTGTTCAGCGCGCCAAGGGTAATGGGAGGAGGGCAGTCTTGAGGGCGAGTCTTGAGGACGTCGAGGAGCGAGGAGAGCAGCAGGGTGTTGACAGTGGCGGAAAGCGAGCGTGAAGTTGTTGTCAGTGTGGTAGCTGTCAATCCACAAATGGAAACAATGACCGGAGTCCAAGTATGTGACATTTTGAGGACGCTCCTGCTTATCGAGGGTCATGTGATCTCACGTGCTTGGACTCCAGTCATTGTTTCCATTTGTGGATTGACAGCTACCACACTGACAACAACTTCGCGCTCGCTTTCCGCCACTGTCAACACCCTGCCGCTCTCCTCGCTCCTCGACGTCCTCAAGACTCGCCCTCAAGACCGCCCTCCTCCCATTACCCCTGGCGCGCTGAACAGGGCTTTGTGCCCTCAGCTACACTTCCGTCATCTGACTTTGTGTCGGACAGAAAACACTCTAGGACTTTGTGTCCTGAGCATTGCCCCATCGCCACCTCGCGTCAAGTGACAGTGGGGTTGAAAACACTCATGGAGTGTCTCGTCGCCCTGGTTTCATCGGATCTCCCTGCTGTCGGATCGCCCTCCCCTTACTCGTGGACCCTCTTGTCGAATTTCATCCCAGTGTACTTATCGTCTGCTTTCAACCCACCGGTTCAGGTATGTCACTATTACCCATCGATTCTGGTTAATCCAACTAATGATCTTGTTACCACAGCCATTCTCTAATCATCCATCCTGTCTGTGACATGTCTACTGCGCTGACTCGCTACCAGCCCCAGTCTCGCCAAGACGAATGTAAGTCATTTAAATCTGGCTATCTGTATCAATGCAAACTAATTGTGCCTTTATTCAAGCACCTTGGCAATCCCTTGATGCTCACGTGATTGCCACTTGGGGTGACAGTGGGAATATCATCACCTCCCCCAATATGACATTCATCCCTGCTCCACACACGCAATCGGAGGAATTGCGTGCTCGCACTGATGGTCGTTTTGGGACCGCTGACTGTTTTCGATGGCCCCAGCTTTTCGACGAGAAGTGGATCTGGTCAGTCTGTGTTCTCCAGCAAGAATACCACCAGCCGCCTGATCCCCTCGCCTGGGCCTGGTACACTCCGACAATAGAGGATATGGACCTCGTTTCATCAGCCGCTTGCACTGTTGGTACCTTCAAACAAGATAAGGCGGTTAAGATCGGCTCTCTCTGCGTCCTCGCCGAGCAACGATATCGGGAATGGAAGCAATTGCGAAAAGGCAAGGTCGACATTGGGACTCAGATGCTGCAGTCCCTACGACATCTCACTACACTACTTTTGCAACAACCTCTTACGCTCCGCGATCTAATCGCGTATGTCACTGATGCACAGCGCACCTTTATGGACCTTTGGGCCTTCTTAGATTACATGACCATCGCCAAGCACCACATCGCCTATCCTCCATTCATTCCCGAATCTCTTCACGTGGATTGGATGGGTTGTTTCACGACTAGCCATCATCACTGCAACCAGCTTTTCCATGCTGGTATACCCGTCTGGTTGATCCGTCCTGCCAGTTCAGTGTCGCAGAGAACCAATATTGATCGGCCAGTCACATTCACCTTCCCCAATGACATCATTTGTGCCGAATACGCAGAGCAGGGCAGGAATAGGCCATTCCCTGTGCTCTACACAGGCCCAGGAGGTTTCGACCGTCATCAACATACACGTCGGCACTATCTATCGTTCTTGCAACCTACGGAGGTCTCCTCACCACTCAGTACTCCCCCTGCAAGCATGGTCCTTTCCTCAAAAGTTGGCAAGGCACCCACTCAAGCCCGACAGAAGAAAGAGGAGCGCAGACGTAACAAGGGCTACAAGAAAGCTTGTGAGTGTCTTAACCTCATCGCATGCTGCTCTTTCTAATCGACATTGCCAGCCTCTTCCACCAACTTGGCTCAGATGCCTCGCGACAAGTGGGAGGCTTACGAACACCCTCTCATGCCCACCCTGTTGCAACCCTAAGGCAAGCCCCAGGTTACACCACTCTAACTTGTAAAGGTGGCAAGTGAACTGTGTTAGGGGAACCCAACAGAGAACTTGACTGAAGTTCTCATTGGTATCGTATTGCATATATACTACTCTACTGTTTGTACAAGACAAACAACGGAGATTAAATACATGAGGTGTCTATGTCATAGACGGAGATTAAATACGTGAGGCAAACATGTGTATCAAATGGAAGAGAAGCATGGAGCAGTAATTAAAGGAATGGAAGCATGACAGTAATTAAAGAAGAGAAGCATGCTTAGTGATACACATGTGAGACGGAAATGAAAAGAAGTATGTGAAACATAGAAGTGAATCGCAGACGGCGATCTCGCATAATAATGTAAACATAGCCAAACAACGGTACATCGGAGTTTGGAGCGGAGTTCCATAAAAAGATAAACAAGTACAAACAAATCAAGAAAAAGACAAAGTATGTACACTTCTGTTACAATGTCCTGAGTAGGGTCCGAGTGTATGCTACCACTCATGCTTAGGGTGTAATATGAAGTGTAGTGCATGTAGAATAAAGTTATGGTAGGCGTACGACGAATCGCAACACGCTCCCTTGAGTGTCTGGCTCACGGCGATGCACCACGTTGAGAAGACAGCTACCAGGGTCCGAGCTGGTGCAGATCGAGGATATCATTTTCCTGAGCCTGCCCTCCTCATTACTCCGCACTCTGCCACCTGCTGACAGCTCTACCTCACGAACTGGCTGGCAGCACGACATGTCTGGATCACATGCATCCAACACAATCCTCCCGCTAAATTCCCTCGCTCAGCGATGTGGTGCGAGTTTCTCAACAGTGGCGGCACAGCGTCAACCACTGAGGTACCTGAGGCCGGCCCATTGACTGCCGAGGGGATGACTGAGTCTCAAAAGCGAAAGCAGCTGGCGCAAGAGATCTTCAGCGGTGCGGCGGTGGAGATGACATGGGCTGGAACGTGGGCCCCCTCTCACAGCGTCCACTGGCGCGACGTCGTCATTCCCACTTTGTCGTTGGCCGATCCTCCCCCCCTTCTCATCAGACAGATACTCTGGGAGATCTTCGAGTTAGGTTTCCGCTATGAAATGCTGGCGCTGGACCATGCAATGGTTCCTGAGAAGTGGTCGGTGTTCGGGACAGAGCGATGATTACTCGTGGAAGGTGTATGTCCCAGGTCAAATGGCTTGCTGATGTGGAACGAACCTCTCCCGACACATCCAGGAGATCTCGGGTTTACTGACACCACTCACGACAATCTCGCTATCCTTCGCTGGTTCTGTCTGCTGCTATCGGCCTGGCCATCTGCAGACCCATCACTTGGCAACTTCTTTAGCAACAGCCAATCCATGTCACCCAACGAGCTGAGGAGTCGCACATTTGAGGTCATGTCGCGGGCCACCCTTTTCTACATACAATGCTTCCATGATAACTTTGGCCATCCCCCTTTGCTGCCTCACACATTTCCGTTCCCAAAACCTCCTTAATTTTACCATTATTAGCAATGACGGACTATCATTTTCTCTTAAATCCTGTCCTCGATATCCTTTCATGGCTTCCCCTACAGGGTTTGAATGTATTTCGTTTATAGAAATACAAATCTGATTACCCTTTATCCTGACAGGTTGGAAATCCGATGATATAACAAGACAATGCCACATGTGAAGTACCTGTAAAGTTTTGTCTTTCCTTTTACCTCACTTCCTACATGTCCACGACCATCCTGACCTGCTAACCATCATGTTCAAGTGTGGTGATGGTTGTTCGCAAACCTTCCAATCCTCGAAAGGCCTCACCCAGCACCGTCAAAACTGTGCAATTTATCGGGCTGAGCATGCATGGCGTCTAGAAAGGTTGGGTACCTCTTTGCGAGGATCTTCCAACACTCCAACAAGACCATCGATCCCTGTAAGTACTGTTAATCTAAGTGACCGCTATGAAACTGAGCTAGCATTACAGCCACCAGCTTCTGTCCGACAATCCCCGCAACCCAGGGATCCCTCCCCACAGGCCAGTTCCTCCCTTCTTGTCATTGGACCGGAGGCGACCGAGGCCCACACCATTCAGTGCCACAACAAAGAAAGCGGTACTCCCATCCAACTGCCATCTCACGACCCGCCTCCGCCAACCCAGCGTGTCCTTGGGCCACGCCAACGCCAATTACCAGCTAGATATCGAGACCTACTACCTGAGCCCCCCCCCACTGCTGAAGCAACCAACCCTATCGCTTCGACCTCAAGGACTCAGCGTGTATTCCTGCACATATTTGACTCTTTCAAAACCGTTTTCAATGCATTTGGCATCGCCCGCC
Source organism: Rugiboletus extremiorientalis (assembly GCA_038093855.1). Classification (NCBI taxonomy): domain Eukaryota; kingdom Fungi; phylum Basidiomycota; class Agaricomycetes; order Boletales; family Boletaceae; genus Rugiboletus; species Rugiboletus extremiorientalis. The sequence goes on from JBBPSY010000539.1 coordinate 9,835, forward strand.
ACTATCGCCATAGACCGTCTCATGACCCCGACTATTTTGTCACATCGGAAGATTTATCTAAACCGGCATCAATTGGGTCTCCCAGTCAACCAGATGCCTCTCACACGCCACCTTGGCCATGGTCCAACATGTCTATATGGCACCTCATGTCATGGGCAATCGGCGGGAGCCGGCAGAAGTCGCTAGCGGAGGTGAATCGTTTGGTGACTGATGTCCTTCAAGCACCCGACTTTCGAATTGAAGATTTGGACTCATTTGATGCATGGAGAGAAAGTGGGCATTTGAATACAGCGGCAAATGCCTTACCCATGGATGACCACTCGGACCAATGGAGGAAAACATCTGTGGAGATTCAGGTACCGACTAGGGAGAAGAGCCCAGCAGGCAATGGCAAGCCCTTCGCTATCGAGGGCTTCTATTATCGACCAATCCTTGATGTCATCCACATTGTATTTGCTGAAGCCTCCGCCAAAATGTTTCATTTACTACCATTCAGAAAAGTGTGTTACTTGTTTTCTTGCACCATATACTTTCTTATCCTAATGCCCACAGATCTGGAAGTCTTCGCTCACTGGTAAGGTCCAATGGATTTATGATGACCTTTACACCTCAGACACGTGGATTGAAGCACAAGATGAAATTATGAAACAAAGGCGAACTGACGGTTGCCAACTGGAAAAGGTGATAGCCAGATTAATGTTTTGGTCTGACTCCACACAGCTAGCACAGTTTGGACACGTCTCTGCATGGCCCATTTATCTATCATTTGGTAATCTGTCCAAATATTCTCGACAGATGCCGGAAAAAGGTGGATGCCAGCCGATTGCTTTCATCCCACCGGTAGGAGCTACCAACTACTACATCAAACAAGTATGCTCACACTCCCTTTAATAGCTTCCCGAACCGCTCTGCAAGTTAATAAACAGCCTTTCCCGAACCAAGAACTCCAACGATGTACTTACCCACTGCAAATGCGAGCTTATCCATGCTGTCTGGAGGATACTATTGGGCGAAGATTTCGTTGCAGCTTATAAAAATGGTATTATCGTCAAATGTTTCGATGGTGTTGTTAGACGAGTCTACCCACGCATTTTCACTTACTCGGGCGACTATCCTGAAAAGTGAGCATCTCGTGACTTCTAGATGACCATAGATCTGACTCTAAATCTCAGGGCGCTTCTAGCCACAATCCGGGACAAGGGTGTTAGCCCATGTCCACGATGCTTAACTCCCAGCTCGCTATTCCACCGGCTAGGCTTTCGGCATGATACGTCAGCACAAATAACCCACGTACGTCTCCATTTTGGACACAAGGTCGACAAGGCGCGCTGGGCCATCTATAACCTTGGCATGTCCCTGAAAAGTGTAGCAGTTGAGCGTCTGCTGAAGTCGAATTCGCTGGTGCCAACTGTAGTATGTCCTAACCAATATCTCACCATTTGTTTGTCACCACGTCTCAATCTTTTTATTTCTATAGAATGCATTCAACGAGCGATTGTCAAGTCTTGGCTTTAACATTTATCGATCGCTTGTTGTGGATTTCCTACATGAATTTGACTCCGGTATTCTTAAGAATGTCTTGAAACATCTGTTCAGGATACTGTTTGCTATCAGCCCTGGCAACATCCATGAAATGAACCATATGTACGTGACACTGGAATTCGACCGTTAGAACTAAAGCAATAAAATAAATAGGTTCGCCATGGTACCCCCTTTTGGTGTTCATAGGATCCGCAGATTTCGCGAGGATGTTGCTGAAACCAGCCATTGCCCCACTTGGTACTTCGAAAATCTTCTACTAGTAAGTCTTTGCTGGGCAATGACTGATCTAATGTGCCTGGCTGCCTGTTCTTCAGTGTGCCATGCCTGTCTTTGAAGGTCTATTTCTGCCCCTGCATGACGAAACAGTTCAAACTCTCCTCTTTCGACTTGCAGTGTGGCATGCATTAGCGAAATTCAGGATTCACAGTGAGG